>OZ038510.1:22460479-22657979 GCA_964036315.1 Acanthosepion esculentum | reverse complement strand
AGCATGAAAATGACAAATGTTGAACATTTGCAATATGAGGCAGAGTAAAAAAGTTAGTACTTTATAAACTTTGCAAATGAAAAATTCAACTTTTTAACCTTCAATAAAATAAATTGTTCTAGAGAAAAAAGTGAAAAAAACAGAGTAAAGAGAAAGAGTAAAAAAAGAAAACAGGAAAGAAAGGAAGAAAAAGAAAAGGAAGGAAAGGGAGAGAAAGAAAGGCAAAAAAAGAAAAAAGAAAGAAAGAAAGAAAAGGGGAAAAAGAGATAGAAAGAAAGAGATAGAAAGAAAGAGACGGAACTAGAAAGAGAAAGATAGAAAAGGTATAGAGAGAAAGAGAAGAGATAAAAAGAAAGGAAGATAAATAGAAAGAAAGATATCGAGAAAAAAGATAGAAACAGAAAAAGGATGTAAAAGAGGGAAAGAGATAAAAAGAGAGTGACTGATAAATTAAAAATTAATCAGTTTAATTAATTAAACGAACAGGAATAACGTTTTTGAAAAATCAAGGAAAATGAATAAAAACTTGCATTCAAAGTTAAAAATAAGTATTTCTGTTCGGTCTGCCATATGAAGTCTATTTCAAATACGAATGTCCACTTGTTTGAAGTGATAAAAATGTCGGATTAAAAAAATATAAACCTATTAATTAATTTTCATAAAACTGACATAAAACAAAGGAAATAATAAAACAAAGATCTAAGATAATACATACACACACACACACACACACACACACACATATATATATATATATATATATATATATATATACATGAAGAAATATAGTCTTAAAGTGTGCTATATTTATGGGATAAAGTGCTCAATATCAGAGATAGAGCGTGTGTAAATATAAAAGTGAACATAGAAGTCAACACTTAGAGGCGACAGTCTGTTTCATGCTGGATGCAATCGTCGGGCCATATACAGTGTAACCCGGATATAAGAGAGTTGAAGGGACCGGAGAAGAAGTCTCTTATATCCGGGTTTGGTACATTATATATACATTAACACAGGCTCTAATTTTGGACCAGAGAACATCTCTTATATCCAAGTTTCTCTTATATCCGGGTCTCTTATATCCGGGTTACACTGTATTATTATTATTATAATATATATATATATATAGAGAGAGAGAGAGAGAGAGTGAGAGAGAGAGAGAGATAGATAGATAGATAGATTGATAGATGATCAGACTGATATAGATAGATTGATAGATAGATGAACAGACTGATATAGATAGATAGATAGATAGATGAACAGTGAACACTTCTTCGGGCACTTACGTTTTGTTTGATGTAATTATTAAACAAAATAAATTAAAAAATAACTAGTACTATTGTGTTACTACATATGTTTGTGATTTGTGTAGCACTTTTTAATACAACCGTTCCCTGGTCGGACTCAACTCTGACCAACAATTATATATGATCGCATATTCAAACTAACAATCACAAAGTGACAAAACATTGCCCTCCTACCTAACTCCTTTCTTTTCATCCATGCCATTTGTCTCCTATGACTTTTTTAACTGTTGAATTCTGTTTTTGTTGGGATTATTATTATATATATAATATATCTCAACACCTCCTCCATAATTAATACTGCCATATAATTAATAAGACATACTCAATAAGGCAGCTTTTCTTTTCTTTTAAAAAAAAAAAAATCAAGAAGACTCACCGGAGTTTTCTTAATATAACCGACATATATTTCTTACCTACCTGGGATTGACCCCCGCACAAACGAAAAGTCCTTGCGCTGAAAAAAAGAAAGTGGTTTTTATTTTTTCCCGTTTCAACCAATTTGGGTTTTTTTTTTAACAATTTATTTTTTATATATACTCGTACGTATCTTTTTTTTTTTTTTATTCAAAATAATCATTTGTTTTTTTATTTCATATTCCCTTCTCGCAGATCACACACACACATAACTTAACCAACAAAAACATACATATTTACTTAATACACACATATATATATATATATACATACATATATATATATATATACATGCACCGACACATGCAACTACCAAAAAGGCGCCTTTTCTAGCCTTCCGCAAGATGGCGAAGCCGGGTCACGTGATAGAAAAGCAATTGACGTAATATATTTCAGACTTCCTGCTGCATAATAATTAGGTTGTCAGACATCGGCCAATGATAGGACACGTATGCAAATTACCTTTGACCAGAGATAGGGTACATTTTTCTATCTTACCTAAATTCCGTTATTGTATAAAGTGAGGTGAGATGGAGTCGGGAGGTGCTAAGTTGGTGATATTCGTTAACATAGATTTTCATAGAAAATTAAAAAAAAAAAGTTCTGGTCACAAACCTAGATAAAAGGTTTTTATATTTCTTCTAAAGCCGTCAGTCAAAATATCCGTATGACTATGTTACCAAATAATTTATTCATATAATTTTTTTTAAATGTATATTATAGCATTCCATTTCGTAAACGTAGATTAGATGGGGCACAAGATTGTAAGTATGGCGTGTCCAGTGAGGACCGAACTCACTATTCAGTCGTAATTGATCTAGCGAGACATGCTTCTTGCTAAACAATGAAACTGAAACATTACACAACGCTGAAGTGCCCGAGGAGTGTTATCTATCTATCTATCTATCTATCTATCTATCTATCTATCTATCTATCTATGTGTTCACGTTCATGATCAGACAGTTAACACTTGAAGCCTAGGTTAATGAGAGAAAGAAGGATTTTGTTTGGTAGGTTTATTTTTTGGTTATTTAATGTTGAAGTTTTGTGTGTGGCACCTAGTGAGGATCGAACTCACTACTCAGTAGTAATGGCCAACCAGATTAGCCTCAGTAGCCATTACCCAAAGTGAGGCTTGATTATATATATATATATATATATATATATATATATATATATATATATATATATATATATATATATATATATATATATATATATATATATATATATATATATATATGCGTGCGTGTGTGTGTGTGTAACACTTTGAACTTAGCGTCAATGAGATTTTTTTAAGCAGACTTTATGAAGTAAGGTTTACTACATGGCTCTTTTAATGCAACTCTGTTTGAAAGTAAAATCTAGCCTTTCTCAAATTTGCCAATAAATCCATACTCTTTAAGTTGAATTGGTTCTTAACGCACATAAAAATGAAAAATTTAATTTGTTTTTAAAATAGGAAATTGTTGCCACTGAACCTAAAATTTGCCCAAGTGCATGTAACATTGCCTAAGACACCCTCCCGCCGAATGACTTTACAACTGCAATCCCCGACACCTGAACTTACGAGAACTAACAGAAATGTCTAACTTCCATTACTGTCATTTTCCTTTTTTTCTTTTTTTTTTTTTACAGTAAGGTTCACCCTTTACAAGGCCCGGAGGCCACTCGAGGTAGAGGGTTACATTAGCAAGTAGTGATTGTAATTAAACATTACTCAAACATTAGACTAACATGACCAAACTCAACTAAAATTATTGAGGCTGAAAAAAGAAAGAAATAGTGTCGTTTAATTTATTTTTTACTAAATGTTCACTCGATATAAGGCCCGAGAGCCACTCAAGGTAGAGGACTACCAAATGGGGTTGTTGTATAGATGTAAGACGGGGAAGAATGAAGTAAGTGCAGACTATGAAGATACGCATGATGGGGGGGGGGTTGATCCTAGATTTGAAAAATTAATTTTTTTCAAATCTAGGGTCAACTGTATTAACTCCATTCTAGATTTAACCTCGTCTGCTCAACCTGGAGTTTAAGGTCAGATTGTAGTGTTCGGGGAAGCATCCTCTTGGGTGTCTGTTCCATGAAGGAACGGCTCTTGGGGGGGAGGGGAAGCTGATGGAATTTCTTTCGAACTGAGAGAATAAATGAGTCGCTTAAGAGTATATTCTGATCGTTTAGATGACCAGAGTTTGGCAGCTGATCTCTCCTCTGACCTAGCTCTGACAGTTCAGAGAGGAAAAACTGGCTGGTCACATCGAAAAATAAACTAATGTCATTCCATCATCGCCGATCGAACTCAGAACTCTCACTGATCGCAATGAATGGATCTTCCTTAGTGGCACTTAAAGTGATTCGATACCTCAATTGGAACACGTATATATATATATATATATATATATATATATATATATATATATATATATATATATATATATATATATATATATATATATATATATAAAAAGAAATATAGTTTTAAGGTGTGCTATATTTATGGGATAAAGTGCTCAATATCATAGATAGAGCGTATGTAAATATAAATATAAAAGTGAACATTGTAGTCGTCAGGCGGCCTGACGATTGCGTCTAGCATGAAACAGCCTGTCGCCACTGAGTGTTGACTTCAATATTCACTTTTATATACAGGGGTTGGACAAAATAATTGAAACACTTGTTAAATTCAAAGAAAATTTATTTAATATGGAGTTGGTCCTCCTTTAGCCTCACATACAGCTTTAATACATCTAGGAATGGAATCATACAGCTTCCTGACTTCATCCAGAGGAATTTTCACCCATTCTTCCATTAACACCTGCTCCAGCCCTTTAAGACACGACGGTGGAGGATAGCGGCTCCTAACTTGTCGCTCCAAAATCCACCACAAATGTTTAATAATATTGATATCTGGTGATTGGGGAGGCCACTCCATGTGTTCTAGCTCACTTTCATGCTCTTCATACCAATTATTAACCACTCGAGCGGTTTGTATTGGAGCATTATCGTCTTGGAAGATACAGTCGCCATCAGGGAATAAAGTCTGGGCCATTTGATGAACATGATCTCCCAAAATGTTCAGATAAACTTTGCTGTTGATTCTACCATGCAGGGCAACTATTGAACCGAGACATTTCCATGATATGGCGGCCCAAACTATCACCGATCCACCTCCAACCCTAACATCTGCAGACCAGGCATTGTGATCTCTGCACCAATTCAACCTCTTCTGAATGTTGCGAATGAAGAGAAGAGGTTTCCTTATGTCAGTTCTTCCATGATATCCAGCCTTATGGAGCTCATGACAAACAGTTTTAGTAGAAACTGGACTATTCAGGTGATTATTCAACTCAGCAGTCACTTTGGCTGCAGTAGTCCAATGATTTTTTTTGCCACATTGCATTTCAATGCACATCGGTCCCTGTCAGTAAGTTTGCAAGTCCGGCCCGAATTGCTACGGTTGCTTGAGGGTTTGTCCTGTTTCACGAACTGCGTCATAGTTCTTGATATGGTAGCTCTTGAAAAAGGAAACATATCAGCATCCTTATTGATCGAGGCTCCTGTCATGCGAGCTCCAATAATTTGCCCTTTTTCGAACTGGGAGGGGTCACACATTTAGTTTAAATTTTACTAAATTCTAAAGATAAATAAGACAAAAACAGTAAATTAGATAAATAAATGTATTTACAATAGATATAACCTGAAATTACGAAGTTTTAGTTAAAGTTCTTAATATAATAAGTCTTTGAAACATAAGAGTGGATTTTGCACCTGTTCCAATTATTTTGCCCAACTCCTGTATATATATATATATATATATATATATATATATATATATATATATATATATCTTAGAATATTGGACAGGTGAAAAGACTAGGTATGAGAACTAACTGGATCAGTTTTCAGAGAGCACACCTGTAACTGTACCCTTCATCATGGCACCGAGAACCCCCTACTGGAAATTACTGTACGGGCTAGACCCCATTCACAAAATGACAACACAGTAGCCTCTACATTATACACCTGCTGATGGGATAGAGTCTCTTTGGGAGTTGCTCTAAGGATCCCTAACTCTGTATGTATGTATTATTTCAGAGTTCAAGCGGAGACGTTAAGAGTATAGTGTCGAAGTAGATTTTAGAAGGAACCCAAATCCCAAATCTAAACAGGAAACAAGGGATTAAACCAGTACTCCTGTTCAAAAAACCAGAGAGGAGTTCGTGTGTGTGTTCGTTTCCCTTTTTAATTTTTTCAACCAAAGCAAGTTGGTAAGGCCCCCTAAAATGCAAGGAGTTACTGACAATGAAAGAGAACGAGAAGACTTTAGTGAAGAGAAAGAACAGTAAAAGAACACGATTCAGGAAGACAGAAGATGGCGATTGATGTTGCATTTGAAATTTTGAAGATCGTAGGTAGCAGGGAAGCAAGAATCTGGAAGAGAGTTCCACAGGCCAGAAGTACGAGAAAAGAAATGATTAGAATCGAACTTACGGTTACATCTCGTCATCTCAATAGTAAAACGTTGAGACCTAGTTGCCACTCTACTAGTACGCTTACATTTATGCGGCCAAAGTACCAAGGAGGTGTGCTCATTAGAACAAATGCCATTAAAATATATACAGAAAAGACAGAGGGATGCCACCTCATAGGGGTGGGAAAGTGACTGAAGTCGAGATGCCAGGTCAGGACAGATAATATTACAGACCCTTCTGTGAATTTTGCCGAGAATCTCGAGATATATAGCAGGAGCACCAGACCAGATACGATAGCAATATTCAGTGCAGGGACGAATGGTAGATTTATAAATGTGCAAGATGGATTCTTGCGCGAAAAAATGTCTGACATGACATGGTGAACCAGATTTCCTAGCAGCAGACCTAACAATTGATTCAATATAATCATTCTACTTCATGTCAGTGGAAAACGTGAGATTATGAAAGCGAAATGAGTTACATCCCTGGAGGTTAGCATCAGCCGTGTTGATGGAAGGCTAAAAAAACGTTTCTCTGTGGTGATTAAATGAAAGCAGTTTTCTTTTGGAGGCATTAAAATTAACAAGCCATTTCTTGTCCCAGTTAACAACTGACTAGAGGTCATTTTCGAGAGTTGCTGCCAGTTTTTACTAAACTTGCAATGCTTAATTCTTTATTAAAAGTTTAAAAGACTTCAAATTAACAATGAAGATTTTTATTCACTCACTCCTTGTCATTTTATTTTTAGATTTTCTACGTCAGAAACCATACTTCAAATAAAAAAATAATAATTACTAATAGTGTCTCATTCATCAGCAAGTTAATGGTGGCATCTTGGAGAAACGGATACCATTTATTTGTGGCGGAAGTACCAGATATTCTTGGTATTTATTCATCGGAAATTTTGGAATTAAAGCAAAGCTGACTCAGTGTATAAACAAATAATATATATTTTTTATTGGAGTGAGTCCTTTCATATTCGTTGTAGCAAAATTTGGTTTATCTTGGCCGCAGTCGGTAGAAAATCTGTTTTGGTTGGATAGGTGACAGTTTAGAAGTCAGACCTTGATAGTAGTATTCATTTAAGGAATAGATACGGCGTCAATTTACTGTTCTTTCTCGACTCTAAGAAGGGCGGGAAAATGTCTTAAGCAGATGACCGATTAACCTTTTCACGCGACACGCATGGACTCTATCTCTGGCTGTCCCTTCATGTTTCTCTGGCGGTGCCTTCTCTCCTTCTGCCTCAGAATTGTCAGTTTATATCCTCTTTCACGGCATTGTTGTAACGAGTCCTCTGATTCGTCAATAGACGAGCTAATGACGGTCTTGACTCGTTTCTAATTTGGCGGACAATTTAGAAACTCCCCCTCTTTTAACTACTGACCCCGGAGCAGTAAAAATATACAGAGTGGCTTTCTGACCAACAGCAACGTGGAAAAGTCAAACGAACATGTATGTATCATTTGAATAAACATCTCTAATTATTAGACATATATATTTGATATTTCATGTTATTTTAATTTCATGTTTCTTTTATTGTGTCCCGTTATTAGAAGTAAACCCGCATCGTGCATGAATGTAACGGTGTCCGCAATAGGATAATCCGGCCCTGCCCATGGCTTAGATCTCACAGCCCAGTGACTGACTTGCATCTTTCAATATCTGAAAAACCAAGTTAATATTTCATCATCACTGATTAGACCTTGATTTTTCTCTAGCCACTATAAACGGTTTCGTTCTTAATAAGGATCCATGATTTGACCGTCTATTGGGCCTCAATTTCCCGAAGCGGAATTATTATATCCAATTCATTGTTGACGATACTGGAAAAACGGTCGGCTTCAATCCAAGGAGCACCCGACTCTTATTTTAACCTACCACGAGTCAGAGTAAACCAAAAATGGAGTATTTGCTCATTTTCCAGCCTAACAATGTCCAAAATCATTTATGAGGTCTTCTGGTGGAGGACTTATTCCCCACCCCCTAGCCTTTTCCCTACAGACGGAGTGTCACTAGCCTATCGCTAATCTATCGCTATTTCCATAGCAAACGTTCCGAAGAGCTCCATTCTCTAGTTTCACCAGTTCAGGCATTTACGGCTAGGACACGTCATTCTGCTTCAACGGAGTCGAATCACATTTATTTCCCCTGTATTCCAAATGTAATAAAAACGTTTCACACAGACAACATCCCCCGCCCCAGGAACTGCTACTTTGTAGAACTGACTCCTGTCTGGGTGCTTCCCTGGGCACTTCAATCTTAATCACTTCAAATCATGGGTCAGTTGTTATATATTCTCCTTATCGTCATAATCTCCACTTCTTACCATCTCCGCTTTCACTCATACCACACACTTTATTCATTGTAATCATTTTAACAGTAACCCTCTAACTTGAGTAGCTTTCGAGTATTGTAAGGAGCGAAATTTAATATTAAAAACATAGATTAAATAAAGGGTTCAAATATCTTTAAAGCTACCCGGATCGATAGATACCTGAAGAGGCCGAAGGGTACAGTGGTTAAAACATTGTGATAATATCAACAAAGAGGTCCACATTTCTCCCCGGTCTTTTGAACAGAAGTAAAGGCTTAATCTCTTATTTCCTGTTTAGGATTCGGTTTCCGGTTCCTTCTAAAGACTGCTTCAGCTCTATACTCCTAACGCTTGTTCTTCCCTACGCTAATATAATTGTGGCTCTTGGGTCTTGTATTGAATGAATATTAGTATAAAAAATGATGGGGATTTTAGTTAAGATATAAGTAATTTAAATAAGAAATCTCAAGATTTACAACTTTACCGCCAACTACCACAAGAAACAAAACGTTCTTGCCTTCAAAAATAAATCCTTGGAGTGGGTCGAACTTGCACAGATAGCCTAAACCAGGGGTCGGTAAACTTTTGCTAACTATGTGCCAACTTAAGGTTTTAAAATCATTCAGTGTGCCAACAGCATACGTATTTTTGTACAAGTCAAGGTCAATATACCTGTTCTACAATATATTTTACATAGTAATATATAGTATATATACTTTAGTATATATTAAAATTAAAACAGCTAAATATCTTCTTTGTGTTGTAGTAGTAATTATTGGTTCGTGATGTCATTTGCGGCTGCGTGCCATTGGAAATTGCGTGTGTCACGCGTGCCGTAGTTTACCGACCCCCGGCCTAAACTACTATAATGTTTAGTTAGTAGACATTATTGGGAAATGAATGTGAATAGTCCAAACATATATCAAAACATAATATTTATTGTATTGAAGAAATAATACACAACATACAAAGCTTTTACCTTTTACTATGAATGTGTTCTTAAGTATTAAACAATGAAATTTCAGTTTTCTTAAGTCTGGCACGTAATTGATTAATTCGTTTTTTATCAACCCATTGCAGGTTATTTAAAGCCAAGAATATTTTTAGGTTTTAAGAATTTTTTTGAGATAATTGTTTAGCGATACAAGTTTTACTAATCAAGCCATACCTGAAGTTGGGAGAGGTGGATTCATGCCTAATCAAAATTTGATATACAAACAAGAAATTATAATGTGGACATAAAGTAGAGGATCAATTAATATATAAACTGATCCCCCACTTTGTGGTCACAGTAATTTCTATACATTTATATTCCAGGGAATGTAAATAAAGCTAAAATGCATGTCTGTGTAGCAAATCAGTATTTCCTTGATTGATCGATACGTTTTCATAGTAATATCACTTCCAATGCATTTTCTTTTTTAAAAAAACTGGCCATTTTCACTTGAAAATAGGCACAATTCAATTTTCCTATCACTCATTCCTTTTTGACTATATACCATACTTAGCTAAGTTTTGGAAATAAAAATAAGTCAGTTGTTTACTTTCCTATTGTCGAATTAAATGTCATCATAAGTGCGGAGATGATGTAAAGTATTTGCAATCAAAATTTATGTTTTGCGGGATCCATTTACCTTGTCTTTAATCCAAATATGTTCCGAAACTGACCATTTCCAGGAAAGTTCTGCATGCAGAGCGCTGCCTTTGCCATGGGTAAGACATAGAAACGTAATACGAGTCTTGGAATAACAATTGGTAGTGTTTGCTGCTTTGGAATAAATGGTGGTAATTCCAAGTTGGCTGTTAATTTTCAAAGATGACGCCGTTAAAAGTCACGAGCCTTAAAATGTCGAAACAGAAACAGAAAAAATGGATAGAACATTATATTAATAAACACTGTCTTTTATTTAAAACTAGCTTAAAAGCCGTCCTATCGGGCGGTATTTAAGCTAGTTCCTGTGGCGGGCTCTTGATTGGGCCTTCATCACAATAGGCAGGGAGGAGTAGATGAAATAGGCAACAATAAACTACAGAAAAACTCAAAATTGATCGCTGCATTTATGTATTGCATTAATATTTAAGCTTATCTTTTAAAAATCCAATGATAATTCTTCTGTTGACACTTAATTTAAAGACAATTTGATGTACGTAGGCTCTTACTTTCCGTACAAACAATTATTTTTATTTCATGGGCGACTTTCGTAATTAATTTCGATTATTCGCAAATTTATTTCCAACTTATAAAAATTGTTAGCGTACAAAAAAATTCATCACAAAAAATCACGTAAAAATATCGCCGAAAGTAAATCGCAGTGATGAAAAGTTGAGAATCTAAAATTTCAGGCTTGCGGGTCTGGATCCGGCCCAGAATGTTTTTAATTTGCTCACAGAGTCGGCTTGATTCCAAAATGGTATAATATGTTTAGACTACGGCCTGTAGGAATAAAGTTGAAAAAGTGTGACACAGTGCCACACTGACATTCGTATTTATTATATAGATGCCGGAATCTAGATGCTATACACATTGCATGTAGATGACAAAATGGGGGGGGGGGGATCTTTTCAGTTACATCTATAGTTCAGTTAGTAGATATTATAGGGAAATTAGTTATAGGGATATTATAGGGAAATTATTAGTAGATATTATAGGGAAAGAATGGTAATAGTCCAAATAAATGTTATGTTTGATGTACATCGAACATCACATTTACTGTACAGGTTGAGAATTCTTGGGACCGGAAATGCTTTGGTTTTCAGACTTTTTTTTCGAATTTTGGAATACAGGCTATTTAATTTGTACATAGCATCTATAAAATGAGGCAGCTTAGGGATGGAACTCACGATATCCCTTTACATTTCATGACACAATTTATAACACCTACCCTGATGGTAGTTTAATATAAGCAGCATAATTTCACTCCAATGCTAATGAATCCACTCCATCAATACATGATCGACATAAAAATATTTTTATGAGTTGATTTATAGCTTCGACTGAAGTCTTTAACATCGTTTTCACATTAAAAGTATCACTGCGAATAAATTCGTTGGCGCCCACAGATGAAAATGTATCAGAAAATTTTAAGCACAAAGTTAACTTGTAGTTGGCATTGTTGGGGATGTGCGGTATGAACTAGGATTTTGCTTGAGTGTTAGAATTTATCAGAAGGATTGTTTTATCAGGTTGCGTGATCTGTTCATGCATCCACAACAATAAATATTTTACAATATAAAATAAGACAAAAACATGTAGCAATTCAAACAAACAAATGCATTTATGTACTATTTAAAGATTATTTACAAAATGTTGCTTCAAGGTATTTTATGTCTTGTGTTGGTTAGTGGACGAAGGTTTGCTTATTTTTTGGTGTTGGTGTGTTTGCATTACAGTCCACAAGGAATTGGAATTAATGTTTAAACAACGTTTTTTTTATGTTCGTATCGTTTTGTACTGTTTAGAATGAAGTTAGCAAAAGTAGTCTACCTTTAACTGTAGATATGTGTTATGTTCGATAATAGTTTTTTTTTACTTAAGTTATAGTGAGTGTTAAATAATCACTTTAGATAAGTAAAGTCTCGTAAGTTGAAATTCGTTGTAATCACAGAGTAATCTTCGAGTCGAGTTTGTGAGTGAGTCAGTTGTGTTCTTTTCGCGCGGGAAAATTACAATCGTAAGTTGCGTGGATTCGATCAGCGTTTCTCTGTGTTTGCTGGACTGACTAACTTGGTCAGTTGAAAATCTTCCTTATATAAGGATTTAGGTGTGAAAATCGGCTTAAGTTGGTTTTGGCGCAATTTAACTTCTCCACATGAAGTTTTCAAATTATCACGCTGCGAGCCAATAGGATTCGCTGTTTAACACTATATGGTTTTGATTGGTTATGTTAGTTCGCGTAGGTGTGCAAAATGGAATGTTCTTGTTGTTAGGGGGATAAGGTAAATGGACGAGTCCACAGCATCATAATAAAACCTACACATCACAAGTTATCTCGTGGTTGGCAGTGAATGTGTTAAAATAATACTTACAAATTGTGTTAGAAAGTCTTAGACAATGTGTATTATGCATAATTCCAATATTAATCACTGGAAGGGAAAAAGTATATTAGAGCCTCTATATAATCAGCATTATGTAAGTTGAGAATCCTTTATCCAAAATTCTTGGGACTGGAAATGCTTTGGCTTACTGATTTTTTTCAGATTTTGGAATACAGGCTATTTAATTTGTATATAGCATCTATAAAATTGGACAGCTTGGGAATGGAACTCAAGCATAAGCATATATGTAATATAATATAATGCATAATATCCTTTTACATAACACTGCTTATACATTGTTGTGGTGAGAGCCAGTTACCCTCTTGGACTGATCCATTCATGATAGGTAGTCCTAGTTAATTGTCTAGATAGGGAGAGAAGAAGATAATACTATTGCAGTGACTTGTTGAGTTGAGTATTGATTGCTATTATCACTACTGACTAGTAAACTATTTACATTATTCGGACTATTGTCCTCATTTTTGTTGCCATATTTATTACAACGTTTCGGCCTTTCAGTATCTGTCTATATTTCTGAGATGAGGTATTATGTACACTATTTACATTATTCGGACTATTGTCCTCATCTTTGTTGCCATATTTATTACAACGTTTCGGCCTTTCAGTATCTGTCTATATTTCTGAGATTAGGTATTATGTACATTATTTACATTATTCGGATTATTGTCCTCATCTTTGTCGCCATATTTATTACAACGTTTCGGCCTTTCAGTATCTGTCTATATTTCTGAGATTAGGTATTATGTACACTATTTACATTATTCAGACTATTGTCCTCATCTTTGTTGCCATATTTATTACAAACACTAATGATAATTTTGACATCACTATGGGATCTTTAGACTCTGCAGAGTCTTCTGACCTTGTCGGTCTATTTATACTGTACTGTCTAACCACGCACCGCGAATTAGACATTAAGGAAATCGGGCTATACAGGGATGACGTGCTCATGGTAGTGAGAAGCTATACATATTTTAAAACAGATAAAATTAGGAAGATGATATATAGTGAATTCAGAAAACTAAATGTAAAAACTATAGTCAACACTAAATTAAAAAGGGTAAACTTCCTCGACGTAACTCTAGACTTAATGAACAACATATACCTACCTTACAGAAAACCTAACACTAATCCCTTGTATGTACACCCTAAGTCAAACCACTCTCCATCTATAATTAAGCATATACCCACATCAATAGAAAAAAGAGTCAGCATGAACTACGCTAATAAGGAAATATTCCAACAACACAGTAATTTTTATAACACGGCCCTGAAAAATAGCGGATACAAAAACTCTAACATAAGTTATAGAAACAATAGTACTAATAGGAAGAAAAACAGGAAAAGAAAGATCATCTGGCATCTCCGTTCAACCAAATGGTTAATACTAAGCTAGGACATAAGTTCCTAGCTTTAATTGAAAAACACTTTCCTCCTAATAGCAGACTTAGCGAGATCTTTAATTAAAACACCTTAAAATTAAGCTACAGTTGCACTGAAAATCTAGAAAGAATCATAAAGAAACATAATAATAAAATCCTGGAAAAACACGCATGCCAAAACAGTATGAATAAAAATCCTAAACTAAAATTAGACAAAAATAATGAAAAATTATGTGATTGTAGAAACCCTAAAGACTGCACGTTGGAAAATACATGCTTCCCAAAATCCGTGGTATACCAATGCACTATCTCATACATTGAGAGCCCTAATGCGGATAGGATATACATTGGTTCAACAAAGAATGAATTTAAAATTAGATGGAGACAATACAAAAGCTCCTTCAATAATATTAGAAATAGAAATCAGCCATCCCTATCCAAATATTTTTGGCATTTAAAAGAAATGAATAAAACACCAAAATTAAAATGGAAAATAATAAATAGAACAAGAACTTGTAAAACCTGGGATGACCCATGCCATTTATGCCTACATGAAAAACTACACATTATTAAGTTTCTAAATAATGAAAATTTATTAAACCATAGACATGAATTAACGGTTTTTTGCCGACATCAACAAATTTTCGCATTAAATAATTAGCATAAAAAAAATTAAATTTCATAGTTTAATAAAAGGCTTAAAAGCATTAAATAGAAAAACCCTTTATGCAGTCGTCAAAAAAACAAATTGTTGTTCAGTACGACGCGTTTATATATGAAACAGCCATTTTAAAAAAGATAAATAAATAAATAAAAATAAATAGAGAAAATAAAATAAAACAAAATCCTCTAGACACTTCACGACATACCGTGGTGCCAAAAGTTATCTTTCGCTTTAAACTGACCAGACGATGAGCGTACATGAATGCCATCACCCGCTTTGAAACAGATACCCCACCCTACCTCGGCTTGACCTTCTCGAAGGTGACTGATATGTGGATAGGAATTATCTGTTAGACCACTTAACCAAAATGGCCGCCCCAGTAGTTTCCATACTAATTAAATTTGCGAACGAACATGCTTGTAAAGATGTGTAAATTTCAAGATTGGTTATTCCTAAATTTTCGCTTGAGGATGAAACAGAGCTTGATACCTTAATTCAATTTAATTTTAATAATTATATTGAGGGTTTCGGCTCTCGTTTTTGAAACATGGGAACTCTTATGTAGCGAAGGAATCATATTTTAATAAAAAATAATTATAATTTAAGCTCTACTTCAGTAGGAGCACTGTTTTTTAAAAATAAAAACAAAAATACCAAAGAACTCCGGATTATTTACCTAAAGTGTTCTTTCCTATTTTTCTACATACCTGCACAGGAGACACTCACCCTAGGTCATCAGCGCTCGCCGCGGAGAAGGGGACTTTTTTAACGCATTATATACGAGATATAGCCATTACTGTCTACCAGAGTGCTCAATTCATAGCGAAAAGCTTTTAGTGTTAATTAGCAGCCGACAAATTCCCTTTCTTCCAAAGTGCTCAGCCTACGACAGGAGGCGTATATAGTCATCCACAGACAGACTGTTTTGCTGTATCACAGCTCATCAGTGTAGCTAGACATGCGATAGCTTCAAGCCGGGATCGATATATAATTTATTTACTTAAACCTTATTTTTAATGGATTCTCATATTTGAGAAAATGCTGTTTTTTTATTTATTTATTAAACAGTATATTTATTTGTTTCCACCTACCGGCCTGAATATTCGAGAAATCTTGTTAGAAAATTTTTAAAGAATCGATGTTTTTTTTTTTATTCATTAATCCTTCCGGCATATTTTTATTACTTTAAATTATTTAAGTGAATTGTCATATTTGAGATAAACCAACTTCTCGAAGGTTCAGGCCGGTAGACGAAATAAAATACTGTTTAAAATAAACGGAGTATCTACTCAAATATGGATATCCACGAAAAATAACGATTTAAGTAATATATATATATATATATATATATATATATATATATATATATATATATATATATGTAGAAATATAGTCTTAAAGTCTGCTATATTTATGGGATAGTGCTCAATATCAGAGATAGAGCGTGTGTAAATATAAAAGTGAATATAGAATTCAACACTTAGAGGCGACAGTCTGTTTCATGCGAGATGCAATCTTCGGGCCACCCGACTTCTATGTTCACTTTTATATTTATAGTGACTTCTATATATATATATATATATAGCCGGTTAATAAAATTTAAAGAATGAAAAACCAACAAAATGATATGAATTTTGTCAATAAAATTGATATTTAATATATATTAACCTTTTGACTGAATTAAAGCACGAAGAAATATATTTTAATGTTGGAATCTTCAACTACGCCAGTGTTCTTTTTCAAAGACAAAAGGAATAAACAAAGTAGTGGGATGAATCTGTTTGGTTAGAGGTCTTCCTGTTGAAAATTATACTCTCTGAGTAAACGCAAATCCATGTTTATTCCCTCAATGTTTGAATTTATTTTGAAAGTAAATTTCAACTCGGATCAGCGTCTTTCATTTTCAAAAATATGAGGAATAAACAAAGAAGCGGAATTTACTCTTCTGATGAATATTGTTGGTTAGAAGTCTTCCTGTGAAAATTATACTCTCTGAGTAAACGCAAATCCATGTTTAATCCCTCAATGTTTGAATTTATTTTGAAAGTAAATTTCAACTCCGATCTGCGTCTTTCATTTTCAAAAATATGAGGAATAAACAAAGAAGCGGAATTTACTCTTCTGATGAATGTTGTTGGTTAGAGGTCTACCAATGGAAATCATACTCTCTGAGTGAACGCAAATCCATGTTTAATACCTCAATGTTTGAATTCATTTTGAAAGTAAATTTCAACTCCGATCTGCGTCTTTCATTCTCAAAAATATGAGGAATAAACAAAGAAGCGGAACTTAATCTTCTGATGAATGTTGTTAGTTAGAGGTCTTCCTGTTGAAATTATACTCTCTGAGTAAACGCAAATCCATGTTTAATCCCTCAATGTTTGAATTCATTTTGAAAGTAAATTTCAACTCCGATCTGCGTCTTTCATTCTCAAAAATATGAGGAATAAACAAAGAAGCGGAACTTAATCTTCTGATGAATGTTGTTGGTTTGAGGTCTTCCTGTTGAAATTATACTCTCTGAGTAAACGCAAATCCATGTTTAATCACTCAATGTTTGAATTTATTTTGAAAGTAAATTTCAACTCCCATCTGCGTCTTTCATTTTCAAAAATATGAGGAATAAACAAAGAAGCGGAACTTACTGTTCTGATGAATGTTGTTGGTTAGAGATCTTCCTGTTGAAATTATACTCTCTGAGTAAACGCAAATCCATGTTTATTCCCTCAATGTTTGAATTTATTTTGAAAGTAAATTTCAACTCCGATCTGCGTCTTTCTTTTTCAAACATATGAGGAATAAACAAAGAAGCGGAACTTACTCTTCTGATGAATGTTGTTGGTTAGAGGTCTTCCTGTTGAAAGTATACTCTCTGAGTAAACGCAAATCCATGTTTATTCCCTCAATCTTTGAATTTATTTTGAAAGTAAATTTCAACTCCGATCAGCGTCTTTCATTTTCAAAAATATGAGGAATAAACAAAGAAGCGGAATTTACTCTTCTGATGAATGTTGTTGGTTAGAGATCTTCCTGTTGAAATTATACTGTCTGTGTAAACGCAAATCCATGTTTATTCCCTCAATGTTTGAATTTATTTTGAAAGTAAATTTCAACTCCGATCTGCGTCTTTCATTTTCAAAAATATGAGGAATACACAAAGAAGCGGAACTTACTGTTCTGATGAATATTGTTGGTTAGAGATCTTCCTGTTGAAATTATACTCTGTGAGTAAACGCAAATCCTTGTTTATTCCCTGAATTTTTGAATTTATTTTGAAAGTAAATTTCAACTCCGATCTGCGTCTTTCATTTTCAAAAATATGAGGAATAAACAAAGAAGCGGAACATACTCTTCTGATGAACGTTGTTCGTTCGAGGTCTTGTTGTGGAAATTATACTCTCTGAGTAAACGCAAATCCATGTTTATTCCCTCAATATTTGAATTTATTTTGAAAGTAATTTTCAACTCCGATCTGCGTCTTTCTTTTTCAAAAATATGAGCAATAAACAAAGAAGCGGAACTTACTCTTCTGATGAATGTTGTTGGTTAGAGATCTTCCTGTAGAAATTATACTCTCTGAGTAAAGGCAAATCCATGTTTATCCCCTCAATGTTTGAATTTATTTTGAAAGTAAATTTCAACTCCGTTCTGCGTCTTTCATTTTCAAAAATATGAGGAATAAACAAAAAAGCGGAATTTACTCTTCTGATGAATGTTGTTGGTTAGAGGTCTACCAATGGAAATTATACTCTCTGAGTAAACGCAAAAACAAAGTTTAATCCCTCAATGTTTGAATTTATTTTGAAAGTAAATTTCAACTCTGATCTGCGTCTTTCATTTTCAAAAATATGAGGACTAAACAAACAAGCGGAACTTACTCTTCTGATGAACGTTGGTGGTTAGAGATCTTCCTGTCGAAATTATACTCTCTGAGTAAACGCAAATCCATGTTTATTCCCTCAATGTTTGAATTTATTTTGAAAGTAAATTTCAACTCCGATCTGCGTCTTTCTTTTTCAAAAATATGAGGAATAAACAAAGAATCGGAACTTAATCTTCTGATGAATGTTGTTGGTTTGAGGTCTTC
Source organism: Acanthosepion esculentum (assembly GCA_964036315.1). Lineage (NCBI taxonomy): Eukaryota > Metazoa > Mollusca > Cephalopoda > Sepiida > Sepiidae > Acanthosepion > Acanthosepion esculentum. The sequence continues at coordinate 22,639,277 of OZ038510.1, read as the reverse complement.
CTGTTGAAATTATACTCTCTGAGTAAACGCAAATCCATGTTTAATCACTCAATGTTTGAATTTATTTTGAAAGTAAATTTCAACTCCCATCTGCGTCTTTCATTATCAGAAATATGAGGAATAAACAAAGAAGCGTAACTTACTCTTCTGATGAATGTTGTTGGTTTGAGGTCTTCCTGTTGAAATTATACTCTCTGAGTGAACGCAAATCCATGTTTAATACCTCAATGTTTGAATTTATTTTGAAAGTAAATTTCAACACCCATCTGCGTCTTTCATTATCAAAAATATGAGGAATAAACAAAGTAGCGTAACTTATTCTTATGATGAATGTTGTTGGTTTGAGGTCTTCCTGTTGAAATTATACTCTCTGAGTAAACGCAAAAACATGTTTAATCCCTCAATGTTTGAATTTATTTTGAAAGTAAATTTCAACTCCGATCTGCGTCTTTCTTTTTCAAAAATATGAGGAATAAACAAAGAAGCGGTATTTACTCTTCTGATGAATGTTGTTGGTTAGAGGTCTACCAATGGAAATTATACTCTCTGAGTAAACGCAAAAACAAAGATTAATCCCTCAATGTTTGAATTTAATTTGAAAGTAAATTTCAACTGCCATCTGCGTCTTTCATTTTAAAAAATATGATGAATAAACAAAGAAACTGAAATTACTCTTCTGATGAATGTTGTTGGTTCGAGATCTTCCTGTTGAAATTATACTCTCTGAGTAAACGCAAATCCATGTTTAATCCCTCAATATTTGAATTTATTTTGAAAGTGAATTTCAACTTCTATCTGCGTTTTTAATTTTAAAAAATATGAGGAATAAACAAAGAAGCGGAATTACTCTTCTGATGAATGTTGTTGGTTAGAGATCTTCCTGTTGAAATTATACTCTATGAGTAAACGCAAATCCATGTTTATTCCCTCAATGTTTGAATTTATTTTGAAAGTAAATTTCAACTCCGATCTGCGTCTTTCATTTTCAAAAATATGAGGAATAAACAAAGAAGCGGAATTTACTCTTCTGATGAATGTTGTTGGTTAGAGGTCTTCCTGTTGAAATTATACTCTCTGAGTAAACGCAAATCCATGTTTATTCCCTCAATATTTGAATTTATTTTGAAAGTAAATTTCAACTCCGATCTGCGTCTTTCTTTTTCAAACATATGAGGAATAAACAAAGAAGCGGAACTTACTCTTCTGATGAATGTTGTTGGTTAGAGGTCTTCCTGTTGAAAGTATACTCTCTGAGTAAACGCAAATCCATGTTTATTCCCTCAATCTTTGAATTTATTTTGAAAGTAAATTTCAACTCCGATCAGCGTCTTTCATTTTCAAAAATATGAGGAATAAACAAAGAAGCGGAATTTACTCTTCTGATGAATGTTGTTGGTTAGAGATCTTCCTGTCGAAATTATACTGTCTGTGTAAACGCAAATCCATGTTTATTCCCTCAATGTTTGAATTTATTTTGAAAGTAAATTTCAACTCCGATCTGCGTCTTTTATTTTCAAAAATATGAGGAATACACAAAGAAGCGGAACTTACTGTTCTGATGAATATTGTTGGTTAGAGATCTTCCTGTTGAAATTATACTCTATGAGTAAACGCAAATCCTTGTTTATTCCCTGAATTTTTGAATTTATTTTGAAAGTAAATTTCAACTCCGATCTGCGTCTTTCATTTTCAAAAATATGAGGAATAAACAAAGAAGCGGAACATACTCTTCTGATGAACGTTGTTCGTTCGAGGTCTTGTTGTGGAAATTATACTCTCTGAGTAAACGCAAATCCATGTTTATTCCCTCAATATTTGAATTTATTTTGAAAGTAATTTTCAACTCCGATCTGCGTCTTTCTTTTTCAAAAATATGAGCAATAAACAAAGAAGCGGAACTTACTCTTCTGATGAATGTTGTTGGTTAGAGATCTTCCTGTAGAAATTATACTCTCTGAGTAAAGGCAAATCCATGTTTATCCCCTCAATGTTTGAATTTATTTTGAAAGTAAATTTCAACTCTGATCTGCGTCTTTCATTTTCAAAAATATGAGGAATAAACAAAGAAGCGGAACTTACTCTTCTGATGAATGTTGTTGGTTAGAGATCTTCCTGTTGAAATAATACTCTCTGAGTAAAGGCAAATCCATGTTTATTCCCTCAATGTTTGAATTTAATTTGAAAGTAAATTTCAACTCCGATCTGCGTCTTTCTTTTTCAAAAATATGAGGAATAAACAAAGAAGCGGAACTTACTCTTCTGATGAATGTTGTTGGTTAGAGGTCTTCCTGTTGAAATTATACTCTCTGAGTAAACGCAAATCCATGTTTATTCCCTCAATGTTTGAATTTATTTTGAAAGTAAATTTCAAGTCCGATCTGCGTCTTTCACTTCAAAAAAAATAAGGAATAAACAAAGAATCAAAACTTTCTCTTCTGATGAATGTTGTTGGTTAGAGATCTTCCTGTTGAAATTATACTCTCTGATTAAACGCAAATCCATGTTTATTCCCTCAACGTTTGAATTTATTTTGAAATTAAATTTCAACTCCGATCTGCGTCTTTCATTTTAAAAAATATGAGGAATAAACAAAGAAGCGGAACTTACTGTTCTGATGAATGTTGTTGGTTCGAGATCTTCCTGTTGAAATTATACTCTCTGAGTAAACGCAAATCCATGTTTAATCCCTCAATATTTGAATTTATTTTGAAAGTAAATTTCAACTCCGATCTGCGTCTTTAATTTTAAAAAATATGAGGAATAAACAAAGAAGCGGAATTACTCTTCTGATGAATGTTGTTGGTTAGAGATCTTCCTGTTGAAATTATACTCTATGAGTAAACGCAAATCCATGTTTATTCCCTCAATGTTTGAATTTATTTTGAAAGTAAATTTCAACTCCGATCTGCGTCTTTCTTTTTCAAACATATGAGGAATAAACAAAGAAGCGGAACTTACTCTTCTGATGAATGTTGTTGGTTAGAGGTCTTCCTGTTGAAAGTATACTCTCTGAGTAAACGCAAATCCATGTTTATTCCCTCAATCTTTGAATTTATTTTGAAAGTAAATTTCAACTCCGATCAGCGTCTTTCATTTTCAAAAATATGAGGAATAAACAAAGAAGCGGAATTTACTCTTCTGATGAATGTTGTTGGTTAGAGATCTTCCTGATGAAATAATACTCTCTGAGTAAAGGCAAATCGATGTTTATTCCCTCAATGTTTGAATTTAATTTGAAAGTAAATTTCAACTCCCATCTGCATTTTTTATTTTTCAAAAATATGAGGAATAAACAAAGAAGCGGAATTTACTCTTCTGATGAATTTTGTTGGTTAGAGGTCTACCAATGGAAATTATACTCTCTTAGTAAACGCAAAAACAAAGATTAATCCCTCAATGTTTGAATTTATTTTGAAAGCAAATTTCAACTCCGATCTGCGTCTTTCATTTTCAAAGATATGAGGAATAAACAAAGAAGCGGAACTTATTCTTTTGATGAATGTTGTTGGTTAGAGGTCTTCCTGTTGAAATTATACTCTCTGAGTAAACGCAAATCCATGTTTATTCCATCAATGTTTGAATTTATTTTGAAAGTAAATTTCAACTCGTATCAGCGTCTTTCATTTTGAAAAATATGTGGAATAAACAAAGAAGCGGAATTTACTATTCTGATGAATGTTGTTGGTTAGAGGTCTACCAATGGAAATTATACTCTCTGAGTAAACGCAAATCCATGTTTAATCCCGCAATATTTGAATTTATTTTGAAAGTAAATTTAAACTCCGGTCTGCGTCTTTCATTTTCAAAAATATTAGGAATAAGCAAAGAAGCGGAACTTACTCTTCTGATGAATGTTGTTGGTTAGAGGTCTTCCTGTTGAAATTAAACTCTCTGAGTAAACGCAAATCCATGTTTATTCCATCAATGTTTGAATTTATTTTGAAAGTAAATTTCAACTCGTATCAGCGTCTTTCATTTTCAAAATATGAGGAATAAACAAAGAAGCGGAACTTACTATTCTGATGAATGTTGTTGGTTAGAGGTCTACCAATGGAAATTATACTCTCTGAGTAAACGCAAATCCATGTTTAATCCCTCAATGTGTGAATTTATTTTGAAAGTAAATTTAAACTCCGGTCTGCGTCTTTCATTTTCAAAAATATTAGGAATAAACAAAGAAGCGGAACTTACTCTTCTGATGAATGTTGTTGGTTAGAGGTCTTCCTGTTGAAATTATACTCTCTGAGTAAACGCAAATCCATGTTTATTCCCTCAATGTTTGAATTTATTTTTGAAAGTAAATTTCAACTCCGATCTGCGTCTTTCATTCTCAAATATATGAGGAATAAACAAAGAAGCGGAATTTACTCTTCTGATGAATGTTATTGGTTAGAGGTCTTCCTTTTGAAATTATACTCTCTGAGTAAACGCAAATCCATGTTTACTCCCTGAATGTTTGAATTCATTTTGAAAGTAAATTTCAACTCCGATCTGCGTCTTTCTTTTTCAAAGATATGAGGAATAAACAAAAAAAGCGGAACTTACTCTTTTGATGAATGTTGTTGGTTAGAGGTCTTCCTGTTGAAATTATACTCTCTGAGTAAACGCAAATCCATGTTTATTCCATCAATGTTCGAATTTATTTTGAAAGTAAATTTCAACTCGTATCAGCGTCTTTCATTTTGAAAAATATGAGGAATAAACAAAGAAGCGGAATTTATTCTTTTGATGAATGTTGTTGGTTAGAGGTCTTCCTGTTGAAATTATACTCTCTGAGTAAATGCAAATCCATGTTTAATCCCTCAATATTTGAATTTATTTTGAAAGTAAATTTCAACTCCGATCTGCGTTTTTCGATTTCAAAGATATGAGGAATAAACAAAGAAGCGGAATTTACTCTTCTGATGAATGTTGTTGGTTAGAGGTCTTCCTGTTGAAATTATACTCTCTGAGTAAACGCAATTCCATGTTTATTCCCTGAATGTTTGAATTTATTTTGAAAGTAAATTTCAACTCCGTTCTGCGTCTTTCTTTTTCAAAAATATTAGGAATAAGCAAAGAAGCGGAACTTACTCCTCTGATGAATGTTGTTGGTTAGAGGTCTTCCTGTTGAAATTAAAATCTCTGAGTAAACGCAAATCCATGTTTATTCCCTCAATGTTTGAATTTATTTTGAAAGTAAATTTCAACTCGTATCAGCGTCTTTCATTTTGAAAAATATGAGGAATAAACAAAGAAGCGGAATTTACTATTCTGATGAATGTTGTTGGTTAGAGGTCTACGAATGGAAATTATACTCTCTGAGTAAACGCAAATCCATGTTTAATCCCTCAATGTTTGAATTTATTTTGAAAGTAAATTTCAACTCCAAATCTGCGTCTTTCATTTTCAAAAATATGAGGAATAAACAAAGAAGCGTAACTTACTCTTCTGATGAATGTTGTTGGTTAGAGGTCTTCCCGCTGAAATTTTACTCTCTGAGTAAATGCAAATCCATGTTTAATCCTTCAATGTTTGAATTTATTTTGAAAGTAAATTTCAACTGCGATCTGCGTCTTTCTTTTTCAAAGATATGAGGAATAAACAAAGAAGCGGAACTTACTCTTCTGATGAATGTTGTTGGTTAGAGGCCTTCCTGTTGAAATTATATGCTCTGAGTAAACGCAAATCCATGTTTAATCCTTCAATGTTTGAATTTATTTTGAAAGTAAATTTCAACTCCGATCTGCGTATTTCTTTTTCAAAGATATGAGGAATAAACAAAGAAGCGGAACTTACTCTTCTGATGAATGTTGTTGGTTAGAGGCCTTCCTGTTGAAATTATATGCTCTGAGTAAACGCAAATCCATGTTTAATCCTTCAATGTTTGAATTTATTTTGAAAGTAAATTTCAACTCCGATCTGCGTCTTTCTTTTTCAAAGATATGAGGAATAAACAAAGAAGCGGAACTTACTCTTCTGATGAATGTTGTTGGTTAGAGGTCTTCCTGTTGAAATTATACTCTCTGAGTAAATGCAAATCCATGTTTAATCCCTCAATGTTTGAATTTATTTTGAAAGTAAATTTCAACTCCGATCTGCGTCTTTCTTTTTCAAAAATATTAGGAATAAGCAAAGAAGCGGAACTTACTCCTCTGTGAATGTTGTTGGTTAGAGGTCTTCCTGTTGAAATTATAATCTCTGAGTAAACGCAAATCCATGTTTATTCCATCAATGTTTGAATTTATTTTGAAAGTAAATTTCAACTCGTATCAGCGTCTTTCATTTTCAAAATATGAGGAATAAACAAAGAAGCGGAACTTACTCTTCTGATGAATGTTGTTGGTTAGAGGTCTTCCTGTTGAAATTATACTCTCTGAGTAAATGCAAATCCATGTTTAATCCTTCAATGATTGAATTTATTTTGAAAGTAAATTTCAACTCCAATCTGCGTCTTTCTTTTTCAAAGATATGAGGAATAAACAAAGAAGCGGAACTTACTCTTCTGATGAATGTTGTTGGTTAGAGGTATTCCTGTTGAAATTATATGCTCTGAGTAAACGTAAATCCATGTTTAATCCTTCAATGTTTGAATTTATTTTGAAAGTAAATTTCAACTCCGATCTGCGTCTTTCTTTTTCAAAGATATGAGGAATAAACAAAGAAGCGGAACTTACTCTTCTGATGAATGTTGTTGGTTAGAGGTCTTCCTGTTGAAATTATACTCTCTGAGTAAATGCAAATCCATGTTTAATCCTTCAATGTTTGAATTTATTTTGAAAGTAAATTTCAACTCCGATCTGCGTCTTTCTTTTTCAAAGATATGAGGAATAAACAAAGAAGCGGAACTTACTCTTCTGATGAATGTTGTTGGTTAGAGGTCTTCCTGTTGAAATTATATGCTCTGAGTAAACGCAAATCCATGTTTAATCCTTCAATGTTTGAATTTATTTTGAAAGTAAATTTCAACTCCGATCTGCGTCTTTCTTTTTCAAAGATATGAGGAATAAACAAAGAAGCGGAACTTACTCTTCTGATGAATGTTGTTGGTTAGAGGTCTTCCTGTTGAAATTATACTCTCTGAGTAAACGCAAATCCATGTTTAATCCTTCAATGTTTGAATTTATTTTGAAAGTAAATTTCAACTCCGATCTGCGTCTTTCCTTTTCAAAGATATGAGGAATAAACAAAGAAGCGGAACTTACTCTTCTGATGAATGTTGTTGGTTAGAAGTCTTCCTGTTGAAATTGTACTCTCTGAGTAAATGCAAATCCATGTTTAATTCCTCAATGTTTGAATTTATTTTGAAAGTAAATTTCAACTCCGATCTGCGTCTTTCTTTTTCAAAAATATTAGGAATAAGCAAAGAAGCGGAACTTACTCTTCTGATGAATGTTGTTGGTTAGAGGTCTTCCTGTTGAAATTATAATCTCTGAGTAAACGCAAATCCATGTTTATTCCATCAATGTTTGAATTTATTTTGAAAGTAAATTTCAACTCGTATCAGCGTCTTTCATTTTCAAAATATGAGGAATAAACAAAGAAGCGGAACTTACTCTTCTGATGAATGTTGTTGGTTAGAGGTCTTCCTGTTGAAATTATACTCTCTGAGTAAACGCAAATCCATGTTTAATCCCTCAATGTTTGAATTTAATTTGAAAGTAAATTTCAACTCCGATCTGCGTCTTTCTTTTTCAAAGATATGAGGAATAAACAAAGAAGCGGAACTTACTCTTCTGATGAATGTTGTTGGTTAGAGGTCTTCCTGTTGAAATTATATGCTCTGAGTAAATGCAAATCCATGTTTAATCCTTCAATGTTTGAATTTATTTTGAAAGTAAATTTCAACTCCGATCTGCGTCTTTCTTTTTCAAAGATATGAGGAATAAACAAAGAAGCGGAACTTACTCTTCTGATGAATGTTGTTGGTTAGAGGTCTTCCTGTTGAAATTATATGCTCTGAGTAAATGCAAATCCATGTTTAATCCTTCAATGTTTGAATTTATTTTGAAAGTAAATTTCAACTCCGATCTGCGTCTTTCTTTTTCAAAGATATGAGGAATAAACAAAGAAGCGGAACTTACTCTTCTGATGAATGTTGTTGGTTAGAGGTCTTCCTGTTGAAATTATACTCTCTGAGTAAACGCAAATCCATGTTTAATCCTTCAATGCTTGAATTTATTTTGAAAGTAAATTTCAACTCCGATCTGCGTCTTTCTTTTTCAAAGATATGAGGAATAAACAAAGAAGCGGAAATTACTCTTCTGATGAATGTTGTTGGTTAGAGGTCTTCCTGTTGAAATTATACTCTCTGAGTAAATGCAAATCCATGTTTAATCCTTCAAAGTTTGAATTTATTTTGAAAGTAAATTTCAACTCCGATCTGCGTCTTTCTTTTTCAAAGATATGAGGAATAAACAAAGAAGCGGAACTTACTCTTCTGATGAATGTTGTTGGTTAGAGGTCTTCCTGTTGAAATTATACTCTCTGAGTAAACGCAAATCCATGTTTAATCCCTCAATGTTTGAATTTATTTTGAAAGTAAATTTCAAGTCCGATCTGCGTCTTTCTTTTTCAAAGATATGTGGAATAAACAAAGAAGCGTAACTTACTCTTCTGATGAATGTTGTTGGTTAGCGGTCATCCTGTTGAAATTATACTCTCTGAGTAAATGCAAATCCATGTTTAATCCGTCAATGTTTGAATTTATTTTGAAAGTACATTTCAACTCCGATCTGCTTTTTTCTTCTCGGCTGTTGAATGAAGACTCTAAAACACGCATCTGATGTCCTCGACGCTATGAAATGTTTCGTCGACGTATGCAATAGTTGTTCTTTTGACTAATTTTTTTTTATGCTTATTGAACCGAAGAAGGAATTCTGTTCCACTTTCTACAATATAATTTCATTTTCATGGTATTCTGAACATCTTTCTGTAGAACAACATTTCCGTCGCTTCAAGTCCTTTCTTCATCTGTGATTTTATTGTCAAGCACTCACTGCCATATAAGAAGACTGATATTACGTAATAGTTCAATACTCTTTTCTTTATTTCTCTTGCTGTAAGTCTCTTCTTCATCTTTGAGGAGATTATCCAGCATTCACTGCCATATAGGAAGATTACTGATATTACGTAATAGTTCAATACTCTTTTCTTTGTTTCTCTTGCTTTAAGTCTCTTCTTCATCTGTGAAGAGATTGTCCAGCATTCACTGCCATATAGGAAGATTACTGATATTACGTAATAGTTCAATACTCTTTTCTTTGTTTCTCTTGCTTTAAGTCTCTTCTTCATCTGTGAAGAGATTGTCCAGCATTCACTGCCATATAGGAAAAATGATATTACGTAATAGTTCAATACTCTTTTCTTTGTTTCTCTTGCTGTAAATCTCTTCTTCATCTTTGAGGAGATTGTCCAGCATTCACTGCCATATAGGAAGATTACTGATATTACGTAATAGTTCAATACTCTTTTCTTTGTTTCGCTTGTTTTAAGTCTCTTCTTCATCTGTGAAGAGATTGGCCCGCATTCACTGCCATATATGAAGACTGATATTACGTAATAGTTCAATACTCTTTTCTTTGTTTCTCTTGCTTTAAGTCTCTTCTTCATCTGTGAGGAGATTGTCCAGCATTCACTGCCATATAGGAAGATTACTGATATTACGTAATAGTTCAATACTCTTTTCTTTGTTTCTCTTGCTTTAAGTGTCTTCTTCATCTGTGAAGAGATTGTCCAGCATTCACTGCCATATATGAAGACTGATATTACGTAATAGTTCAATACTCTTTTCTTTGTTTCTCTTGCTTTAAGTCTCTTCTTCATCTGTGAGGAGATTGTCCAGCATTCACTGCCATATAGGAAGATTACTGATATTACGTAATAGTTCAATACTCTTTTCTTTGTTTCTCTTGCTTTAAGTCTCTTCTTCATCTATGAAGAGATTGTCCAGCATTCACTGCCATATAGGAAGACTGATATTACGTAATAGTTCAATACTCTTTTCTTTGTTTCTCTTGCTTTAAGTCTCTTCTTCATCTGTGAGGAGATTGTCCAGCATTCACTGCCATATAGGAAGATTACTGATATTACGTTTTCGTTCAATACTCTATTCTTTGTTTCTCTTGCTGTAAATCTCTTCTTCATCTTTAAGGAGATTGTCCAGCATTCACTGCCATATAGGAAGATTACTGATATTACGTAATAGTTCAATACTCTTTTCTTTGTTTCTCTTGCTTTAAGTCTCTTCTTCATCTGTGAAGAGATTGTCCAGCATTCACTGCCATATAGGAAGATTACTGATATTACGTAATAGTTCAATACTCTTTTCTTTGTTTCGCTTGCTTTAAGTCTCTTCTTCATCTGTGAAGGGATTGTCCAGCATTCACTGCCATATAGGAAGACTGATATTACGTAATAGTTCAATACTCTTTTCTTTGTTTCTTTTGCTGTAAGTTTCTTCTTCATCTGTGAGGAGATTGTCCAGCATTCACTGCCATATAGGAAAACTGATATTACGTAATAGTTCAATACGCTTTTCTTTGTTTCTCTTGCTTTAAGTCTCTTCTTCATCTGTGAAGAGATTGTCCAGCATTCACTGCCATATAGGAAGATTACTGATATTACGTAATAGTTCAATACTCTTTTCTTTGTTTCTCTTCCTTTAAGTCTCTTCTTCATCTGTGAAGAGATTGTCCAGCATTCACTGCCATATAGGAAGATTACTGATATTACGTAATAGTTCAATACGCTTTTCTTTGTTTCTCTTGCTTTAAGTTTCTTCTTCATCTGTGAGGAGATTGTCTAGCATTCACTGCCATATAGGAAGATTACTGATATTACGTAATAGTTCAATACTCTTTTCTTTGTTTCTTTTGCTGTAAGTTTCTTCTTCATCTGTGCGGAGATTGTCCAGCATTCACTGTCATATAGGAAGATTACTGATATTACGTAATAGTTCAATACTCTTTTCTTTGTTTCTCTTGCTTTAAGTCTCTTCTTCATCTGTGAAGAGATTGTCCAGCATTCACTGCCATATAGGAAAACTGATATTACGTAATAGTTCAATACTCTTTTCTTTGTTTCGCTTGCTTTAAGTCTCTTCTTCATCTGTGAAGAGATTGTCCAGCATTCACTGCCATATAGGAAGATTACTGATATTACGTAATAGTTCAATACTCTTTTCTTTGTTTCTCTTGCTTTAAGTCTCTTCTTCATCTGTGAAGAGATTGTACAGCATTCACTGCCATATAGGAAGATTACTGATATTACGTAATAGTTCAATACTCTTTTCTTTGTTTCTTTTGCTGTAAGTTTCTTCTTCATCTGTGCAGAGATTGTCCAGCATTCACTGCCATATAGGAAGATTACTGATATTACGTAATAGTTCAATACTCTTTTCTTTGTTTATCTTGCTTTAAGTCTCTTCTTCATCTGTGAAGAGATTGTCCAGCATTCACTGCCATATAGGAAGATTACTGATATTACGTAATAGTTCAATACTCTTTTCTTTGTTTCTCTTGCTTTAAGTCTCTTCTTCATCTGTGAAGAGATTGTCCAGCATTCACTGCGATATAGGAAGATTACTGATATTACGTAATAGTTCAATACTCTTTTCTTTGTTTCTCTTGCTGTAAGTTTCTTCTTCATCTGTGAGGAGATTGTCCAGCATTCACTGCCATATAGGAAGATTACTGATATTACGTAATAGTTCAATACTCTTTTCTTTGTTTCTCTTGCTTTAAGTCTCTTCTTCATCTGTGAAGAGATTGTCCAGCATTCACTGCCATATAGGAAGATTACTGATATTACGTAATAGTTCAATACTCTTTTCTTATTTTCTCTTGCTGTAAGTTTCTTCTTCATCTGTGAGGAGATTGTCTAGCATTCACTGCCATATAGGAAGATTACTGATATTACGTAATAGTTCAATACTCTTTTCTTTGTTTCGCTTGTTTTAAGTCTCTTCTTCATCTGTGAAGAGATTGGCCAGCATTCACTACCATATATGAAGACTGATATTACGTAATAGTTCAATACTCTTTTCTTTGTTTCTAAGTAAATTTTCCTGTTTTTTAATATTTTGTTTAGCTTTCAGAAATTATCTTTCCCTATTCAAATGTGTTCTAAGTATGTCAGTGTAGCAGTTTCTGTCTTTTGTTAAAACACTTTTCAGATATTTACATTTTTGCATTTGCTTGATTTTGGTATCTACAATTTGTAATTCGCATGTTGGTGTGTTCCTTTTTGCTAACAACCATGCATTTTGCAATTGATGTTCTGTCCTTTCTGTTTCGCTTTCCTTCATCAATTTCTATTGGAGTTCCTGTAGTTTCTTTTCTATGTCTGCGTCATCTGCATATGTAATGTTGTTAAGATTGTGGCCGCCAATAATGATTCTTGGTAGGGGTTCTCTTACTTTCGGGATTGCTTCACCGTAAAGGTTGGGTAAGTCCGGTGAGAAGACGCATCCTTGTCTTACACCCCTTTCTATTTCTGCGTATTTTCTGAATTCACTTTCGATCCACATGCAGGCGGTCTGTTTCTAATATAGGTTCTGGATAATTCTAATACCCGTCCCAAATATATCAATGTTACGTAGCAGTAATTTTTAATGAAACTTTCAGGACTTATTCACGAATTAATTATTTTAGAAACTTTTTATTTTAGAAAACCTAGGTAGAATTTTGTACATCTGTCCCCACGCCCTATACTTAATTAATGAAATTTCCAGAAATTAAATTTTGCCCTGTCGGGTGACCGGAAGTTTCCATTTCAGGATTCAGGGTTCGAATGACCAAAATCAGTTATTTACGCATAGGCTCCGAGTGGTACTCCCGGTAGCGTTGAATACATTCAAAATTATTAATCGACTACTGACAGCGTTTCCCTGGCATTTTTGAGGGACTTTTTGTGAGCCAGCTATAAATACAACTCATAAAGCAAACAATGGCAGCTGGGGAATGGATTACGCGTTGTCAACTCAACCGATTTGTTATCCCACTGAAACATTTCACGCTTATCTGATATAGATTCAACAATGAATCAAGGCATGAACTTTCTCCCTTTCAAGAGGTTTTATTAAATACACCTCAATGTGTGTTTCGTCTTGGCAATTTTCCATTTTCATGGATTTAATTAACATACCTCAACGTGAGTCTTTGTACTTTTCCATTTTCAGGGGTTTATTTAAATAGACCTAAATGTGTGTACATAACTTTCCCCTTTCAAAGGGTTCGTTTCTCTTTTAACTGTGTATATGCGAACATATCTTTCTTTTCAAGGTTCTTATTATATTCACCACACGATGTATAAAATGCCCAAATAAATTGTTATTTGTTGATGAACAAAACTTTATCTTCTTGGTCGTTTTAAATTCACTTGTTTAAATGCCTTTCTTAATCATTATGTTGTACTTTGAGACAGTACACGGAATAATTTATAATCACTGCCACTATCTTATACGCAAAAACTAAACGCTTTCTGCGTCCCATAAGTCAACTAGTTCCATAACCTGCTCCTGAGAAAGTTCACTATCACAATAGACCTTCTTCATATTTATATTAGTTAAAAGCATCACTTGTCTTGATTACTGCGCAATGCGCGAACTTTAAATGCGCGCAGTAATCAAGACGTGTAAGAAGATAAGAAGATCAGTATAAAGTCCGTTAACTAAGTAAGTTTCCGCGCATTAATACTCGAGACAAATGTATGTAAACAATGCCAGTAATGGCCGCCGTGCTAGACGCGAATAAGGCCGAACTAAAATTGTCGATAACTCCTAAACGGTTTTATTCCGCAAACTTTTATTGTTATTTTCGAAATAAGCCTGCACATTTACACCAGAATGGAAATTTTCATTACAATTACTTTCCGGGGCTTAATCTGCAATTTTACCCATTTACTTGCACAAAAAATTCTTTTGTGCGCTTTATACAAAAACTAAGGCTAGATAACTTATCAAACAATATACATGACAAAATGAAGAAAAAAAAACTTTCAGAAAGCAAGGAAAAAAATTAGATAAGGCAGAAAATACTAAAAGGGCACCCACCAAATTTGTAAATTTATCCCAGCATTAAAGTAGGTTTGATAGATTTGAAATGGTTGATGTCCTGGAGTCTTTTTTATATTTTCCTTTTAGTTCAATTCTTCAATGGAAGCAGCAGCCCAAATAGATTTTCCTTCTGGCTCCTGTATCTGCCTTCCGGTTGACATTTTACTACCCGCTCGTTTTGGTGGTTCCTACTCTGTAGAGAAATTTATGACTCCCTTCTGTTTTGACACTTCCTCCTGCCTCGCAATCTGAGAGCCTTATCTGCTGGCCGCACTACTTTTATAAAACAGGAGGCTTCCAGGGACCTTATTTTTTTAATCGGTTCCAACTCCTGCAAGGCAGTAAAGCCACTAAGAAGGGGTTACAAGACGAGAAACATTACTAATGATCGCGAAGAGGAAAGATTCTATTGTAATGCGATTGATATTGCATTTAAATTTTTGAAGATTTTATTTTTCTGGAAAACACGGAGTCGGAAGAGAGTTCCACAAACGAGAAGTGCGAGAAATTAAACTGTTAGCATAAAATTTACACTAACATTAGGCTGACCGTCATAATGTTAGTTTTCACACATTTCACATTGCACTATGAACACTTCATTACTTTATTAAACAAACTTCACGGCAAGGAAAATTGAACATTTTATTGTTATCGTATGTTTCTGAAAAGAATCTGTAAATGTCATTTCAATTGGCGTTCTGCTTTTACTTTCCCTTCAGAAAAGAACCTTTTTATGTTTCATCTAATAGATGCGTTGTTGTTGTCGTTAAATGTTTGGAATCTCGACACTCGGATAGCAACAAAACATGGGTAGACGGACCCCAACAATATTGTCCGAAATCTGAAAATATTCTAAATTAATTTTTCCGGGAATGCCAGTTTTCAAACTCCTCATGGGTCGATTGGATTGAGATTTGAAACTAGTAATTCAAATGGATTTGATTTGGATTTGAAATCAATTTTAACGACGAGATTTGATTGGGATTGGGGCATTTCTAACTGAAACTAGTCGCTTCGTAAAAAGTAGGGAAACATTATTTCACAACTAATTTTTGTTGCTTAAAAATAATGGTTTTCTCAGAACATATTCATTTAGATTTAAAGGAGAAAAACAATTCCTAATGGTAAATGGGAGGAAAAGCAAGAGTCTGTGGAATCATCAACGTTATCCTTCACCCCTACTGGCAGAACAATCCATTTTTACACCCACACACACGCCTGTTATCCAATCAGAACACTGATTTCAACAACTCGGTTTCTCATTAGTTAACAGCCTTGAATGCACGTGAAAAAACACTTTGGCGCTCAAATTTCTTGAGCCTATTTTTCTGTCTAAAAATCTATAAAAAGAAGAAACTCAACCTGCTTAGTTAGTCAGACTCCAGCATCCAGAGAGACGCCAAAAGAAATCCACGCAATTCAAAACCTTGATTTTCCCGCGCAAATCAAACACTGACTCAACAACCATTTGACATAATCTTTCTCTCTGTGTGAAACAAAAAAACTTTACAAACTTCAATTATTATACTTTAAGAAGTGACATTTTCCCTCACTACGAAACAAGTATTAATAACTCAAAACATTTCATACGAACACAACTAAGGGTACGCAACTTCTATTGACTAAAAAACAATTGTCCGTAAACATATTAAACACATATTAAACATATTAAACACATATTAAACATATTAAACACAACTAAGGGTACGCAACTTCTATTGACTAAAAAACAATTGTCCGTAAACATATTAAACACATATTAAACACATATTAAACACATATTAAACATATTAAACACAACTAAGGGTACGCAACTTCTATTGACTAAAAAACAATTGTCCGTAAACATATTAAACACATATTAAACACATATTAAACATATTAAACACATATTAAACATATTAAACACAACTAAGGGTACGCAACTTCTATTGACTAAAAAACAATTGTCCGTAAACATATTAAACAGATATTAAACACATATTAAACATATTAAACACATATTAAACATATTAAACACAACTACGGGTACGCAACTTCTATTGACTAAAGAACAATTGTACGCAAACACTTACATAAAACAACAATTGTTTAATTCTTTTAACAAACCTTATCAACACATTCAAAAGGTTTCAAACGGACTAAAAATCAACACACCAAATTTAATGCATCAGCACAAAACATTTAACAAGTTTTTAACACATTTGTACATATTTAAATTTAAACCATTATTGTTTTGCGTTCAATTCGCCTTTGTTTTCTTAAACTTTGTTTTTGCGTGACCTGTTCAAAATTAATGAATATTGTTGAGGATTGAATTTTATTGAACACGCCTTCACAAATAATTTCCTTCTGATTTAACAAATACATTCACTGATCCCCAACAAGTCCGCAGTTGTTAAACGTGAGCACAATTCAAATTTGTTGACATTCGTAAATAAAATCAACGGAAACGTACACTTAAAACGTTAGAAATCATTTTGAGATTATTTTGGTCGGAGCTCCAATTATTCAAATGATAAAATATCAATAATTTTCGATTCTGACAAATGTTCTGATTTAGAAAGGTCTAAGGAAGTTAAATATTAGTCCTTAACGAGAGTATATCGGGTTATCTCCTCTTCGTTTCGTAACCCTTTCAACAGGGGTCTCTCTCTCCCGGGAGTATAAATACGGGCTGACCTTTCGCCTCTTTCTCTTTCCACGGCTCTTCCCACGGCTTCGCACACGTGCGGCCAAAACTGCCTCTCCTGGGGCCGGCAACCTCGCACGTGGTGCGAGGTACTGAAAAACTTTCTCTAACATATCCAATATGTGAACTCTAATACACAACCAGCGTTTCCCATGTTCAGGGAACACGCTAAAGACAAAATTCACAACCGTACGGACATTTCAATTCAACACACACAACAATAACTTTCCATACAGACACTAACGTTTTATTCATGTTTTAAATGATGTATTTGTAATTCGTGTATCAATCTGTTTGTCATTAATATATATTTGTTTTGTACATATATATCTGTCTTGTTCGTTTTATTTTGCTTTCTTTGGACTCCATCATAGTCCAACATTACTATGTAGCGGGACTGGCCAGCAGGAAGAGATTTTATCCTCACATTAACCCGCCGGTCCCCTACAAGTATTAGTTTTTTTTTAGTAGTAGTTTTGTTTAGAAGTGCCAGTTAATTACCAAATAACATTCGAAAATTCCTATGAATTTTTCTGATAATAAATTTTAAAATTCTCCATAAATTGAAAATTTACATAATTCATTTCAAACAGAAATATAAGTAAAGAACAGCTCTAAATAAATAAAAAAAACTATAAATTTGAAAATAAAACTAAAAAACATATTTGACACAGGACTCATAGAAAATATATATTATTGTCAATCTGGAAAATGTTTTGGGAATTTATAAAATTATAATAATTATTACAGAACAAGTACTTAAAAATAATTCCATTAATTAATTACGAAACAAATTCTGAGACTTAAATGGTTTACAATTAACCTATTTTCAGTGCAAAATAGGTTTTAAAAAATCACATGTACATCTAACGTTTGCTGCTTGAAATTAAATATCTGAAATCAATATAAATAATTTCTATATTAAAAAGGCAAGTCTATTCATAAATAGTAAATGCAAAAGCATTTGACTATAAACTGGAATATGGAATTTTTGCGCATTTTCATCATCACGTTTCTATATGCTCTTTTTTTTCAGTGTTGAAATAAATTGTATAATTATTTTCACATCAGTTCTTAATTAACTTACTTTATTTATTTCTAACAATCGTGAAGTCCTGAACAAAACATTCAAAAGGCAAAAGCAAACTTTGGTTGACAGGGTTCAAAGTAAATAGACAATTCAATGAACGTACTTTTTTCTTTCGAGGAAGAAAATCAGCGTTGTGTAGTTGTGCTGTGTTGAGCCCTGCACTTGGTTGAGAGAAGAATAAGTTGTTCAGTTGCGTGGCGACGAGACTCTCGATATTTGGCAATTATCCAACTTTTATAGTTTCTGGAAGGCTGAGCTTCAAAATAGCTTTCTTAAAAAATTCATAGATAATCATTTTTATTGTTTGAAAAATAATTTTATTTCTCTCTAATATTTTTCCAGATATTTTAGGAAGCTTTTAAACTCGCAGAAAAAGTGTCGTGTTCATTCAACCTCATATTCTTATCATAATTATTTAGCGCCACAAACAAATAATTAAACTAAAAAAGAGATTCACGTTAATTTTCATTATGCTAATTTTTTTACTCTGGGTAAATTTCGGCTCTCGGTAGTTAGGGGGAAAGGATGGAGGTAATGAAATAATTACTGAAACCTGAACCTTGCCACCCTGCGTGCAACACACTTTGACCGAAGAATAGAAGGTGGGGGTCAATTGAGGGTGGAGAAAAGAGAAAGAAAAACAAAGTGTTTTTTTTTCTACTAAAACGAATTGTTTTGATAAACGTGATTTTTTAACCAATGGCTACTTGAACCGGTTGAAATTTGAAATTCTTTTGATTTCGGGTGAATCGGGGCCGACCTTTTGCGTACAAAAATCCCTGCAATACGATGTATTGTAGGGGGAAATCTATAAATTTGTGCATGCAAATACAATATTGTAACAGTAGACTGGAATAAAGTATGAAACCATATATTGTCACTAAATTTAAATTTTCTTGGTTTATAGTTCATAGATATTTTTATAAAATTATGAATAAAACATTTTCAACTTTTCATATTTATTTATTTATGAAATGGTAAATTGAAGCAAGTGTGTTCACATTAGATGGTCACTGGTATGGATAGATGTTAGGATAATTATTTTATCGAAAACTTTGTAAAGAAAACGAACTGTCTCAACGATTTAAAATGAATAATATATTTTTATTTATTTTCTTTAGAGTGATGAATGAGTCCTTTTTTTCGACATAGAAAAAATTCGTTAATAAAGCGTTATTAGTAGAAATGTTCGTTAGTGGTCGTTTTGAAGTAAGACCATGGTAGGGGTAGTAGCAATGTGAGAAAAATTAGGTCAATGTTAAACCACTGTGTTTTTTTTTCGGCCCAGAATAGGGCGGAAATGTCAGTAGCGTATCATTTCTTAACTGTTTCTTTATCCGTCACGAATGACTGGTTTCTACACGGTAGGGTTCTTTTGTTCCATCCTCTTCAACTGCGAGCCCAGAGGTGTCAGGTCTTTTTGATCAGGCTTGATAACATGGCGCGAACATTGTTTCGGCTAACACCAAAAAATCTCTATGTGTCAATTTGTTTTGATTGGCTAAATTATTTTATTTTCTGGCGTTCCTTTCTTTTTTCCTAATGGAAGTTATGCGTAGAGCCCCCGATTTTTTGTATTATTCAGTCACAAATAAGTGATCTCTGCTCCTGCAAACTTCCGGTGTTTTTGACCGGGCTCGGTCTTTTCTTCTTCCTCTTTTTATTTGAGAGTTGCCTTCTCGTAGGTTGAAAGAGAAGAAGAAGAAGAGAGAGAGAGAGAACTCCTCCTTTGGTCAGAAACAGCATACTGGCTAGAGACGTAGGGTACCAAGGGAAGCTTACTCATATACACGAGGACTAATTAGAAGAATAAGGTGTGATGGAGGTTGCTCGTGGGTACATGTGCATCCCCTAACCCCATTTCAGTTAGTATCAGGAGTATAGTCACTAGGCTGAGGGCATATGGAAGGAAGTTAATTATTCTATTAGAGAGAGAGAGGGGGGGGAGAGAGAGAGGGGGGGAGGGAGAGTTTAAAGGAAAGCGCAAATGCGTTATTTTAATTTTAATTCTTTTTATTTTTACTTGTTTATTTTATTTATCGGGACATTCTACAAAATAAATATTATAATATAGTTGTTTCACATATTTTGAAAAGCTTGTAAATATAACAATAACATTAATCTTGTAAATAAAAAAATCTACCAACTAAATTATGTGTAACACATTTGTTGTTATTAAAATCCTAAACATAATGTTTTAAAGCAAACATTGTTGAGGAAATCAAGGAGGTGCTGTTTTGAAAATTTTAATAAAACACTGATTTTGTACATTATTCGGACTATTGTCCTTATCTTTGTCGTCATGTTTATCACAACGTTTCGGCCTTCTACAGGTGGTTGGAATGTCGAACAGAACCCTTTATTTCGCTCACTGTTCTAGTTCCACGTGCCATGGATGCCAGTTATCAGTTATCTCCTATTAATTTCCCTCAGAAAGTCCTTAACCTGGTATTGAACTCACACTCTTTGGGTCCTGTCACTGGATCTAACCAACGCCTTTATCCGCCGTGCCAAGTGTCCTTGAGGACATCTGTGTATAAATTTCTGGGTATTATAAACCTAATGTCTTCAGCAACCTTTTTTACCAGTGCTCATATTGCAATTCTTTGCTGTTGTCATTTCATGTTTTTACCAGAGCTCATATTGCAACTTTGTTGTTATTATCGCTTTTCTCTGGCACTCCTTATTACTGATTCCCATATTGTATTCGTTTCTATGCTTGCTCAGCTCAGGAGATTTTTGTAGCCTAGCATATGTGCTGATTCCTTAAGTTTACGAATTTTCCAATGGTGTTCCTTGTCTATGATCTCAACCTGATCCCACAGAGGGCGGTGATCTCCATTCTCTCTCCATATGTGGTCAGCCACGCCAGATTTTTCCACTCGTGTTACAGCTTTCTGGTGTTCTTGAAGCCTCACCTGAAGGGGGCGGCCTGTCTCTCCTTTATATTTCTTTCCGCAGCTGCACGGGATAGCGTACGCACAGACTTTAGTCATGTTCTCCTCTTCGGGAGAGATATCTGCAAAGTGTCGTCAAGCTTTTGAAGGTTGTCCTGATGTTACATGGACCGCTGATCCTTTGTATTTTCTCTGATAACCCCTTCACATAAGGCAGGCAGACTGTTTTCTGAGTGTTGTTGTCCTCCTCCTCCTCTTGTACCCGCCTATCCCAGTTTTTTTGGGCTGCTGCCATGTACTCAGGGTAGTTGTTACGTTGTAGGGTACTACTTATACTGACCAATTCTTTATCTAATGTCTCTGGGTCGCCACTTATGACTTTTGCTCGGTGTTGTAAGCAGCGAACGATCCCTTTCTTTACGCTGTATGGATGGTGGGAGTTGAAATTGAGGTACTGTCCGGTGAATGTCGGTTTACGGTATACAGATGTCTTGAACCCATGCTCTGTTCGAGATATTAGTACATCCAGGAATGGGAGTGTGCTGTTACTTTCTTTCTCCATTATGAACTGTATCGAAGGTCTTATTGAGTCCACATGGTCCAGTAGAATCTGGACATCTTCCTGGTGTGGCCAGAGTATGAAGGTGTCGTCTACGTACCTTAACCATAGAGTTGGCTTTAGAGATATAGATTCTAATGCCATTTCCTCAA
Organism: Acanthosepion esculentum; assembly: GCA_964036315.1. NCBI lineage: Eukaryota > Metazoa > Mollusca > Cephalopoda > Sepiida > Sepiidae > Acanthosepion > Acanthosepion esculentum. The sequence continues at coordinate 22,617,852 of OZ038510.1, read as the reverse complement.
AGTATTCCATGTATATATTCGCCATTGCTGGTGATAATGGCGATCCCATTGCTAAGCCCTCATCCTGTCGATATATGCGTGATCCCATTCCGAAGTGTGTTGTTTGTGTACAGAAAGTCAACATCTCCCATCAGATTATCTATTGGAATACTGGTCCGTTCTTCTAGGGATGAGTCAGAGGCCAATCTGTCTCTGACTACTGAGAGTGCCTCCTCCGTGGGTACCTTGATGAACAAACTCACCATGTCCAAGCTCACCATCTGGTTGGATAAGATAGGGCTGAGTTTCGGACATACGAAGGAGACATTCCGATCAATGGGTCAATTATATCTACAATGAAGAGACTCGGAGGGTGGCACACAGAACCTTGGCAACTAACAATCGGCCTGAGCGGAATACCGTCTTTGTGAATCTTAGGGAGACCGTATATGTGAGGTAGCTTGGTGTAACGCTGCGATAACTACGTATACATTTTGGGTGCGAAGTGATCCTTGTTCTTGATTAGTATCTGTGACAGTTTGCGTTCCGTTTTCATAGTAGGATCCTTTTTTACTTTGCTGTAGCTACCGTTGCTAATGAGGTCTTCCAGCTTTCTAGTATAATCTGATTTGTCCATGATTTGTGGGCGATAGACCTTGTGCGTCACCTTCTGATCTTTCAATTTATTTAATTTTTGTACTTGGCGAGCCTTGAATTCATGTCTGAAGGATTTATCCAGGTCATTTTGGGTCCTTCTCTGGTCTTCTTCATTAGTAATCCTGTTGAAGAAATCCTCAAGCCTCTGTGAGATATGAGCTTGTAGTCTCTGTTTTATCCAACGATTGTACTGGATTCTCTCTCGGACAAGGGCGTGTCCCGCTTTCTCTGCGACCAGTGGAAAAATCAGGCGTGGCTGACCACATATGGAGGGAGAAGGGAGATCACCGACCCCTGTGGGATCAGGTTGAGATCATAGACAAGGAACACCATTGAAAATTCGTAATCTTAAGGAATCAGCACATATGCTAGGCCACAAAAATCTCCTGAGCCGACCAAGCATAGAAATGAATACAATATGGGAATCAGTAATAAGGAGTGCCAGAGAAAAGTGATAATAACAACAAAGTTGCAATATGAGCACTGGTAAAAATGTTTGCTAAAGACATTAGGTTTATAATATCCAGAAGATCATACACAGATGTCCTCAAGTGGTCAGTGGATAAAGGCGTTGGTTAGATCCAGTGACAGGACCCAAAGAGTGTGAGTTCAATACCCGGTTAAGGCAGGGGAGAACAGGAGATAACTGATAACTGAACAGTCTACCCAAGTGAGCGAAATAAAGTTCGATATTCCAACCACCTGAAGAAGGCCGGAGCGTACGTTGTGATAAACATGGCGACAAAGATGAGGACAATAGTCCGAATAATGTACATAATACCTCATCTCAGAAATATAGACAGGTCTGAATTTGTAACCTGAATTTATAAATTCAATTTTTGAGAATGACAACAAAAATGTTTGAACATTATTTATTTATTCAGTTGTTTATTTACAGGATCGTAAATCTATAAATCTGTAATTGGCTATATGGCTATATGAATTGGCCTATATGAAAAGTAAAACTTTTGTTTTGTTTTGAAATTTTTTGAAGAAAGGAAACCACTTGCATTAATTTTATGATTTTAAAACGACATTTCTACAATTTTAATAAAAGCATAAAAATATGGAACTAAATTTGTATTAGCCATAACTTTAGCTGACCTCAAATTACTTCCTGGGATTTTTTCTGTTAATTCCCACTGAATAAAGTTATATTAATTCACCCCAAGAAATTTTAAGTTTTAAATCAAAGTTTGTTTTCTTATTAAATTATTGGCACTTTTTGAGATAATAAATTTAAAATCAAAATTCGTTTAACTTGCCTCACAACTCCAATGAAAAATTACCAAAAATCAGGGAGTTATTCACATTTCGTAAGAGCGGATGATATTCGAGGTACTTAGAAGGAAATATTTACAATTTTTAAAAAAATCTGTTTTTGGCTTGCTTATTGGGGTGAGCGCGAATGAAGACGCCACATAACTAGCCCACCCGAGTCGCTTACATTTGGGGCGATCGCAAAGGACAACCTAACAAGAGTGCAATGGAAGGGTCTCGCTCTCGAAGAATTTGGTGTGAATTTTAGTAAATATGAATTCGTTTTTCTTTTTATTTTGGGGTGAATTAATTTTGGTTTGGGGTTAATTAACACTAACAGTAACAGTTTTTTTTTTGTATGGCTTTGAAAATTCTAAAAAATAGGTTTTTATTTTTTTATTTTAAAGGAGTTAAATTTATCGAAAGTCAATACAGTAATTATTAGCAGTGTCAAGCGAAAACCGTTGTTTTTGAAATACCGATCTATTTTTTATCTGGTTTTAAGTTAAAAACTTTGCCAACAATTTCTTTTCTTCCAAAAAAAAAACGTTTGGTTGGAACATTGTAAAAAGTTTGAAAACGTCTCTTCTTTGGTAAGATTTACTAAGCTTAGCTGATTTGGGGCGCAAAGCATAACTTATATTTCATGTCCTTTAAGGATGTGGAAAATCACAGCTCTCCACAGCTTCCTGTCTTTTGTTGCTCTGAATAACGCATGCGTTTTTCTTTACAACCCTTGTTCCGCCATTTACTCGGAAAGAACAAATCGACTCAGAAACTTTAAAGGGCAGACAACTCTGGACGGTTCGCATGTTATGAAAAAAATTCATACCAAAAAGATTAAAAAAAGAAAAGAAAATACTGTTTAAGTAAGCCACAATTATGTAAAATATTTTATTTTAATTGTTCTCAATGTGTTAGTATAAATATAGAATAATTTAAGTTTTTCAACTATTTTCTAGTATAGTCGGAAGTGCGTTGAATCCAAAAAAAATTATCTTAAACATTAGAATATAATATGATTAATTAATTAGGTCCTGGTGGCTAAAATAGTGTTTTCCAATTGCAGAACTTTCTTTAAATAAATTAAAATAAGATCATATTTTTACAAAAAATTCTTTATAATAAAGATAAAAAAAACAGGAATAGCTGTAATTTAACGGACAAAGGGAGGTAACTTCTGTTGACATATGTACCCATCAGCCATTGAAATATGAAAAAAAATTAAAAAACAAATTTCATTTTCGTACTTTGTCAGGAAAATAAGCATAAAAACTGTTAATATTACATATTTTTAAAAAGTAGACAAATTAAATGATAATTTTTTAAAAAAAGGTTATAAAATATAGTAAAAAATAAATTTTAAAAATTTGATTTATTAAATTATTTTACATTTTTTTAGTTACAAATAACTCAAACTACATACGACTGGCACCACAGTTTAACCTTGTCTGGCACAAGGCTAAGACAGAACATTTACTATGAATCAAACAAAATCATTATACTAAGGAAATGATTAGTTCACTCAGAACTTTCAACAGAAAGTGCACCAGATATTTACAAAATTTGACCTAGTCAGGCACAAGATAACAATAGTCATGCATCGAGTGAGGAACAAACTTAATTACACAAACGAGAAAATCTAACTATCATTCAATGGTGGACGTCTATCCCTTCGTTATATAATTTGAAAGAAACGGAAAAGTCAAGGGAGGCAACTCTTCTACTTACCACTTTTCATTTTTATCGATGATATATAACTTGTTAAGGATAAGTGCTTTCCAGTGAATTAGTTGGGATTTTTTATTTGATAGATATATTTTTACTTTAAATTACGATTGGATAAACAAAATTCTTTATTTTTTTATTCTTTATTTTTCTATATATTTTTCTTTTTGCGACATAACTGAGAATTTTAAATTTAAATATTTTAATTTAAAAAAATATTTTTTTATTTCTTATTATTAGTTATTGATCTTGTAACAACTGAGATGGGAGTTTTATATAATGCAAAACAATTTTTGACTCAGAAATTTTTCATATTTACAATTTTACATATTTACTAGGATATCAACCATCTTGAGTTGAGGTATTACCTAAGCCAGTAGTTCCCAAAATTTTTTCTCTGAGCCACATTTTTGGAATGAAAATTTGCTTGTACCTCACCAAATTTTATGTGATACAAAGTATATTTAAAAATCAAAATCAGAGAGAGGGTTAATGGGAGATAACCTCGGTTTCAAAGACAAAACATTATCATTGCTAACTCTCTCCTCCAATTTGAAGACCCTAGTTATTATATTCTTAATATTTAATATAATACAAAAATATCACAATAAAATCGGTCAATAATTATTTAGAACTCTTTATACTGGAACTCATGCCTGAAATTACAAGTAATCTATAATAATATTTTAAATTTTGAAATCAAATTTATTTTTGGCATATGAATTTTTTAAAACTGTTTCTAAATCTTTGATTGTCTTTCAATCATTCTGCCTCACCTGCTATCCTCTTCCAATGCAGCTGTGAGGTGCGCTGCACTCTTTGGGGGTCACCGACTTAGTCTTATTAAAATGGGTGCAGAAGTGACAACATTCATATTTCTTTAAAAAAAAATGAAAATATAAGCTATGTTATCCAAAATCATTTTTGGATATTATTTAAAAATATTATAAATATTGTTAATTAAAAACTATAAAACTTATTGCTAATTAAAATAGTCAACAAACATAATTGCTAATTAACAAAAATAATTAATATTGACATTTAAAAAGATATAATTGATTTTTTTAATTTTATTTTATTTTAAAGAAAGCCACTAAAATGCAAGGGGTTACTGGGTGCAAAAGAATCTGAGGACAAAAGAAGATTATTAAGGAGATGGGGCAATGAAAGAACAGGATTTTAGGAACAGAAGATGACAATGGACACTGCATTTAAATTTTTGAAAATCAAAGTTGACTGCAAAGAAAAAGGATGGAAAAGAATTCTACTAGTGAGAAGTACAAGAGAAAATATTATCATCACAGAACTTATGGTTGCATTTAGCAATTTCAACTGTAAAATGATGGGACCAAACTGCCAATCTAGTACTGCACTTTAATTCATAAAGTGAAGATATTGAAAAGGAAAGATCATCTGAACAATTACCATGAAAGTATTTATAGAAAGAAAAGGTACAGAGAGAAGCTATGTCACAGCTGAGATGCTAGGTCAGGACCAATAACACTGCAGATTCTTCTTTGGAGTTTGTTTACATAGCAGAAGCCTCAAACCAGATGTGACAGTAATATTCAATGCATGAATGAATGGTAAACTTACAAATATGTAAAATAAATTCTAGCATGACACAGTAACCCAACTTTCCTAGCAGAAGACTTAAGAACTGATTCAATATAATCTTTCCACATCATGTCAGCTGAAAATGTTAGCCTGAGAAGGTGCAATCAGTCACTTTCCTGGAGGTTAGCATCAGCCATGCTGATGGAAGATGAAAAAGAATTCTCTGAAATGATTAGAAGAGAGCAGTTTCATTTTGGATGAAGACATAAGAATGGAAGCAAATTTGGTTCTTCGTGCACGCAAAATAACAGAGTTTCAAAATGATGTTTTTTTTTACCCTTGACATCACTTTCATTTTAACTACCTTCACTCCTTGGGTAATGTTTATTGTTTTAAAAAGTGATGATTTGAATTGGAATAAAACCTAAACATACGATAAAAGTGAATTTATAAATTTTCTTTGTTCTTCAGAATTGATAACGGAAATATTAAATGCTATTTATTCATCAGATTGTTTATTGAAATTGTTTGCAAAGCATCGACTAATTTCTAATTGATTTGATCTTTATAAAATGGTAAATGTGGTTTTAAGATAAGTACTTCTCATCTCCCCTCTCGTTTGTAACCATCCACTAGAATAAAATAAGTGTTTTAAGCACTGAAGCTGAATTATCCAAATAATAATAATAATAATAATCAAATAATAGTCAAATATTTGTACATTTTTGTACAATGAATGTCATTAGTCAAATAAAGCTTCATAAGTTTCTATTTAGAGGTGTTGCTATTTTACAGTAAATAATGATTTACTTATAGTTGATTCACATATTTTAATAATTTAGTAAATGTTTATAAATTTATGAATAAAATTTTTTATATTTATTTCTTTATAGATTGGTAAATGATAAATATTATATTACATTAGTTTTAATTGTATTAGTTTTTAGAATATAAAATTATTCTTGTAAATAAACAATCTAATAAATAAATACAGCTGCCGCTTCCATTGGTTTGGCTGTTGAGATCATGTAGATCTTCGCCTATTTCACCATTGGGAGTCTTCAGGGGTTGGTCACATTCAGTCTGGTCTCTCCTCCTCGACCTTACCGCCATGGGTGGCCTTACAGGAGGCGGTTATCTGGATGGCTTCGTTCTTGGGAATACTGGGGCAAGAAAACCCTTTACCATGACAAGGAACGACCATATACATTTAAACACTGAATGTTTGAGTGAACAGTTTCTTATCAAATGTAACACTTTCACTCATTTTCTTTTTAATGACAATAACAGAAATGAATCAATAAATAAAAAAAGAATAAAATTATAAAATTATCGTTAAATATATGAGAACATTATTCTTATTTATCTCACAAGTATTTATTTTTAGCAACAACAATAATAAAAATTAAAATATATGAACCAACTATAAGGAAATCCTTATTATTTACCATTTTATAAAGTTTCAATCAATTGGCAATTAGTCGATGTTTTGCCAACCATTCCCATAAACAATCTAATAAATAGGGTTTATTATTTTTGTTGTCAATTCTTAAGAACAAAAAAAATGTATAAATTCACTTTCATCATAAGTTCAGATTCCCCATGTATAATACACCTTCATCTATAATACGCACTCCTAAAATTATGCTGAAAGTATTGGAAAATGTTTCTATTCATGCATAATACGCACCCCTTGTTTGGTAATCAAACCCGATAAACTGTACCTCCCCAATTTCATTATGGCCAATGCTTCCTATTCTTATACAAGCTGTAATTGAAGAAATTTATCAAAATTTCCGATCATTACGATTCTAAAAGGAAACGGAAATACCTATATTGTGCCTACTGCGCTGACTCAGTAACCTGTTTTTGTTTAATAAAATGAGCAATCTACCAGATCTGTATGTAGTTTTTCACAAAAAAATGGTTTTAAATATAGAATAATATTATTCTAATTTAGTTTTATAATAATTCTTATTTTATTTTACATTTGTAAATATTGTTAGGTACATATGATTGTATTTGACATCCTTATGCGGTCACAATCGCCAAATGTTAGTGTCAAATTGTCATATGTATGTGGTGAGTGGTCATTTCGCAACTGAAATCGACCTATAAAAGGGCAATTTTTTAAAAGATTTTTTTATAGCTGTGCATAATACGCGCCCCTAATTTTGCTAATTTTTTTTAGATAAAAAAGTGGATTATACATGGGGAATTATGGTATTACATTTCTAATCATTACATTTTAAAACAATAAACATTGCCGAGGAGTGAAGTTAGTTAAAATAATAGCGGTGTCAAGGGAAAAACTGTCATTTTAACACTCGTTTTTTTTGTCAGGCATGAAGGTCCATGTTCGTCAGAATGTAAAAGATATTTTTAATTTTTGGTTTTACTTGTAGCATTGAAGAATATCTAAATTAATATGCAAGAAGTGCTTGTCAAAATTGAATATTGGTAGATGATGCCTCATCTAATAATAATAAAATTCAAGATAATATTGGTTTATATCTCTGAAATAAGGCATTATGTTTACCTAGATTACTTACATAATTCGGACTGCTATCCTCATCTTCATTGCCATATTCACAACGTATCGGCCATTGTATACTCCAGCCGTCTTCAGTTCAAACCTTTATCTCTTTTTTTCTCTTTTTCTCTAATCTCCTCTTTCTATACTTCTCTCAAGGTAACCCTCAAATGAAAAGAGAAAGAAGAAGAAAAAAGTGAACACGTCTGAAAAACAAAGGAAGTTTGTGAGACCAGTACCCACATATTTGTGACTGAAAACTACAAAAATAAGACAGACCTCACGCATAATTTCCGTGATAAAAAATAATGGAAAAGGAAAAAAGAAGAAAAGAATTTGGGTCAGTCAAAAAATTTAACATAAAGAGACTTTTGATGTTAGCCAAAACCAAAGTTCGTGCCAGAGTCTCGGAGCCTGGTCAAAAGGATATAAGCTCACACCTCTGAGCTAGACAAGGAGAAGGGATGGTGAGAGTGATGACAAAAGACGTGACCACTAGAGAAACCAGCCATGCATTATGTGTAAATAAGAAGTCTTCTGCTTATCATATTTCTGCCCTGCTTTGGACCGAGAAAAACACAGTAGATTGACACTGTTTTATTTCTAAAATGACTACAACTACTACTAAGTGCTGACTTCCGAATACCAAAACCAAAATGGACTTTCTCCAAGTATTACAAATATTCGTCTTATTAACAAACATTTTTGTGACACCAAATTTCAAACAACTTACTGTTAAGGAAATAAATAAAAATATATTTACTTACTTATTTTATACCCTTGAGTCAGTTCATTTTTATTCGAAAATATCCACTAAAGAAAATATTTACATCACTATAGTCACATTACTATTGGGAATAAAAATACTAGTCAAAAATAAATAATGACTGACAATGTTTGAACTGTTGTTAGTACTAATACTAGTAATGGAAATAAAGCAATTGAAATGAAGATGAAAGAAATCCGAGTCCAAAAATGAAGAATGCTTGACAATGCTTCATCTAATCCAAATTCCAGATAATATTACTAATACTAATACTAGTAATGGAAATAAAGCAATTGAAATGAAGATGAAAGAAATCCGAGTCCAAAAATGAAGAATGCTTGACAATGCTTCATCTAATCCAAATTCCAGATAATATTACTAATACTAATACTACTAGTGGAAATAAAGCAATTGAAATGAAGATGAAAGAAATCTGAGTCCAAAAATGAAGAATGCTTGACAATGCTTCATCTAATCCAAATTCCAGATAATATTACTAATACTAATACTACTAGTGGAAATAAAGCAATTGAAATGAAGATGAAAGAAATCCGAGTCCAAAAATGAAGAATGCTTGACAATGCTTCATCTAATCCAAATTCCAGATAATATTACTAATACTAATACTACTAGTGGAAATAAAGCAATTGAAATGAAGATGAAAGAAATCCGAGTCCAAAAATGAAGAATGCTTGACAATGCTTCATCTAATCCAAATTCCAGATAATATTACTAATACTAATACTACTAGTGGAAATAAAGCAATTGAAATGAAGATGAAAGAAATCCGAGTCCAAAAATGAAGAATGCTTGACAATGCTTCATCTAATCCAAATTCCAGATAATATTACTAATACTAATACTACTAGTGGAAATAAAGCAATTGAAATGAAGATGAAAGAAATCCGAGTCCAAAAATGAAGAATGCTTGACAATGCTTCATCTAATCCAAATTCCAGATAATATTACTAATACTAATACTACTAGTGGAAATAAAGCAATTGAAATGAAGATGAAAGAAATCCGAGTCCAAAAATGAAGAATGCTTGACAATGCTTCATCTAATCCAAATTCCAGATAATATTACTAATACTAATACTACTAGTGGAAATAAAGCAATTGAAATGAAGATGAAAGAAATCCGAGTCCAAAAATGAAGAATGCTTGACAATGCTTCATCTAATCCAAATTCCAGATAATATTACTAATACTAATACTACTAGTGGAAATAAAGCAATTGAAATGAAGATGAAAGAAATCCGAGTCCAAAAATGAAGAATGCTTGACAATGCTTCATCTAATCCAAATTCCAGATAATATTACTACTACTTTATTTTTGGTTACAGTAAGTTTCACCTTGTACAAAGCACAGGTTCCACTCAAGTTAGAGGTTTACAATAAATTCAGGTGTGATACTCCAAATGAATGTGTCTCGTTTGTCTAAAGGTCAAGGCAACAGAATTCCTCCTTTGGTCAGAAACAGCATACTGGCTAGAGACGTAGGGTACCAAGGGAAGCTTACTCATATACATGAGGACTAATTAGAAGAATAAGGTGTGATGGAGGTTGCTCATGGGTACATGTGCATCCCCTAACCCCATTTCAGTTAGTATCAGGAGTATAGTCACTAGGCTGAGGGCATATGGAAGGAAGTTAATTATTCTATTAGAGAGAGAGAGGGAGGGAGAGGGGGGAGAGGGGGGAGGGAGAAGTTTAGAATTAAAATATAATTCCTTCTGTTACACACAAGGCAGGAATTGACAAATATGTCATTTGCAGACAATACTATTTCGCTGTATCACAGCTCTTCAGTGTGACTAGACAACTGAATGCCTCAAGCCAGGATTGAAAATATATATATATATATTCTTGCCACAAAGCAGGCTTAACTCAAAATTTTACAGGAAAATAAAGAATTAAAAATAGTAACATGAGAGAAATCAATTAATATTTAAAAGAATAAAAAATGTAAGGAAAAAGATTGTAAAGCACAACATTAAGGCCAGTGAAGATTAAAATCGTATTACTCTTTTTATGGCTAATGATGGAGGACATGTGGAAACTTAAATAAAATTTCAATAAACCTTAAAAACATACAGATTTACTTCTTTCTAATCCTTTTTACAAATTATCACAAATACAAAGAAAGTTATAAATTTTTTAAAATGCACACGAACTTTATGGACACCCTGTATATTATATGTTATCGGTCTGGAGGGAGTGATCCCAATGTTCAGCATGAACCATACCACAGGTTGACCCAAGCCTTGTGAGTGAAATTGGGTAGACAGGACCCTTGGGGGCCGTTGATAGCTATGCTAGCACAAAGTCACACGTTATCGTGACCGAGGGTTTGAACGTGCTGGCCTTGTTCAGATTGTTGATCATGCTAGATAACACACTCTTTCCCAGAAACTGTAACTAAGGTCTTCTCAGCATAGTTGTAGTATAAACTACAGGTGGTCTCTGTGGGTGTTGAGCAAACACAAATGTGCCTGAGTGAGCGTCTGCAATAGGGATTGACTAGCCGTCCTAGTAGACGGGTATCCTCGAATACGAGTGGTCAGCTATTATTATTATTATTATTATTATTATATATATATATATATATATATATATATATATATATATATATATATATATATATGTCATTCGCAGACAGTACTGTTTCACTGTATCACGGCTCTTCAGTGCGACTAGACAACTGAATGCCTCAAGCCAGGATTGAAACCCAACCAATTTGGTGTCAGTCAGAGTTTCTACCACTGAGCTATCTTCATTCGACAGAATGAGGCAGCTAAATCTAGCAATTTGTTTTTACAAATGTAAACAAATGTCAATCAGCTGGAGTGCTCCATTCATTTTACTGAAGAGCTTCACATTAATGCAGGTGGCTGTTGTTTGTAGAATTATGCTTTCTATGTTGTAGAATGTGCTTTTACCGATTGAGCCACAGAGGAGCGTTTCGGTTAGCATGTCAGGCTATATGACGGTTCCATATAGGATACAGGTTCGATTCCTGTTGGAAGACACATATTTCTATTAAAATTTCTCAGACATTCAGGCCGGTAAATGTTGTTAATACTGTTTATTATAAACAGAGCATTTACTTAAATATTTGTATCTATAAAAAAGAATGTATAAACATAAAAATGTCTTAAAATAATTGTCAAACTTTGTCCATTTCATATATATATATATATATATTGGCTCCTGAAAATTAATTTCTGTTGAGCTCTGTGGGAATGAAGCATGGGTTTGTAAACAGTGACTATTAAAGCTAATATAGCACGACTCTTCGGCAGAATTGAGTCCTGTCAGTCACTGTGTGTTTATCTAAATTTAAAAATAAATACGCTAAAATTCACCTTCATCCCTGCCGTGCGCTGACGGCTTAGTGGTAGAATTTCCGATTGATGCCAATTCAGTTGGGTTTCGATCCTAGCTAGAGGCAACCGGACGTCTAGCCACACTGATGAGCTGTGATACAGCGAAACAGTCTGTCTGTGGATGACAATAATATATATATATATATATTTGTATATATATACACATGTATATGTGTGTATGTGTGTGTGTGTGTGTGTGTGTGTGTGTATATATATATATATATATATATATATATATATATACACACACACATATACACACACATATATAAACATACAGAATGTGTGTGTGTGTGTGTATATATATATATATATATATATATATATATATATATATATATATACACACACACACACACACACACATATATACACACATATACACACACATATATAAACATACAGAATGTGTGTGTGTGTGTGTATATATATATATATATATATATATATATATATACACACACACATATACACACACATATATAAACATACAGAATGTGTGTGTGTGTGTGTGTATATATATATATATATATATATATATATATATATATATATATATATATATATATATATACACACACACACATATACACACACATATATAAACATACAGAATGCGATGGATAAATTGTCATCTAAATTATGCAAAAATGAAAATAACACTGACATCTCATTTTAACAGATATATTTACCAGAATTGCACAAAAATATCTTGAAATACTAAAGAGCAAATCTCTTGAATAAAAATCGCCATTGACTTCAACCACAGCCTCCAGACTTGTTTTGGAATCTCCTGCAACTCTTCTGGATGTTCTCCTTGTTTTAGCTGGTGAATGCTGCCATAATCCTTGCCTTCAGTTCATCTTTGGTATTACAAGGAGTTTTGTTGGTCTCTCGTTCAACTGGGCCTCACCCATAATAATCAAGGGGGTTACAGTCTGGGAAGTTGGATGGCCAGATGTAAGGACTGATGTGGGTGTAGAAATTATCTGACAACCCCGACTGGGTTCTCCTGCTTGTGTGGCATGGTGCAAAGTGATATTTCCAGACATAGGGTCTTCCACCCTCTTGACCCAGGGCAGCACTTGATCTAGGCCTCTGTGTTGAGCCTGAGGTCCTGTAGGAAGATGAATGGAGGCATAATGTCGCCATCACTAGTGATCACTCCAATCCCCATCGTAATCACCATTAGACTCATCTAACTCCTTCTAAATCCTCTGCATTATCTTCAGATTGGCACCCAAACATTCTCAAATGATTGTACTGGAGCTTCCAGCATAAATGTAAAGCAGTACAGTGTGGCATTTCCAAATTTCTGGTGAGTGAATCATGGTGCTCTTTTTCTCATGGACAGTGCCCAACTGACCCTACCAGACTGGGCAGTTGACAAAATCAAAAACAGACAACAAACAACATGCATGTGTGAAATTAATAATATAAAATGGCAGCAATTTACCCATCGCATCCCACATATATATATATATATATATATATATATATATATATATATTTTTTTTTTTCTCCCCAAGATAGGCAGTAAAGCTACTAAGATGCAAGGGGTTAGACAATGAGAAAAAAGAAACTCTAAAGAGAAAGAACAATAAAAGAAAAGGAATTAAGAAAACAGACGATGACAATTGGCATTGCATTTAAATTTTTGAAAATCAAATTTGACTGAAAAGCAAGAAGCCAGATGAGAGTTCCACAAGCGAGAAGTGTAAGAGAAGAAACTGTTAGCATAGAACTTACGGTTGCATCAAGCCATTTCAACTGTAAAATGATGACACCTTACCACCAATCTCTTAAATTCATAAAGTCTAGGTACCAAAGAGGAAAGTTCATTAGAACAAATACAATGAAAGTATTTATGGAAAGAGGGAAACTATGTTATGTTGGTGGGAAAGTGACTGAAGCTGAGATGCCAAGTCAGGGCTAATAACATTGCAGATTCTTTGGATTTTATCAAAAATCACTAAATATATAACAGGAGCACCAGATCATGTGTGGCAGAAATATTCAAAGCAAGGATGAATGGTAGACTTATAAATATATAAAAGATTCTAGCAAGAAAAAAAATTACCTAGCACAACACAATGGTATGTATGTCCACAGAAAACAATACTTATAGTTTAAAATGAATTTTTAAAAATGAAAAATCTTTCTTGAAACTTATTTTAGATTTAATTTCAAGCTAATAGTTTTAAATTGGATCTAGGTAAATTGCTCGAAATCAATTGCTTGACAGTAAATTGCTCAAAATCAATTGCTCAAAAAATAATTTCTCTAATTATCAATTGCTCGACAGGCAGATTGCTTGAAGCCACAACACTCACTTTAGCAGTCAGTCTTCTAGGACTTTCTCTCTTCAAGGAGTAGTGGATTATTTTGAAGACACGTGGATTGGGTGGCCACATAGACGCAGCCGTAGACGGGCTCCCTTATTTAAACATGAAATGTGGAACTATTTCGATAATGTTGTAGAAGGAATGTCGAAAACAAACAATGCTATTGAAGGGTGGCACAACCGTTTTGAACATTAAATGGGTGCTCGTCATCCCCCTCGATTTGGAAATTTATTGATGGACTAAAGAGAGAACAAATTTTACAAGAATTGCGAATAGTGCAATATGTGGGAGGAGGGGGTGCAGCTGAGGGCAGAAAAAAGTCACGTGACTGTGCAATGCGATTAAAGAACATTGTATCAAACTATCACACAACCAACAATGTTAAAGAATATTTAAGAAATGTTGCATATAATATTTCATACTAATAGAGTTGTAGTGCTTACTACTATGTTTGCCACGCCTACATTTTTCTCAACTGTGATTGGTCAAATAATAAATACTAACTATCACGGGACGATTTACTAATCGCATTCACCACACTGAATTTTTCCTACTGTTAATTCACAAACATGCTTTTGTTATAAATTCACCGATTGGGTAATTTTTCATCCAATCAAATATTTTTTGTGTTCTCTCGAAATTTCTCCCGCCGTTGTCCTGGGAGCCTACCGATAGTAATATAAACCAGGATTCATTCCAAAAATAGACAGTAGAAGCAGAACTCAGAACTCAGCAACTCACACATGTCTACACAGACTATTCATTCTACTCACTGCGCACACACACACACACAGAACTTAAATATCATTCACTATCAGTTCTATGTTACAAGCCAAGTTGCAACAGCTCTGTTAGTCATATATAATCCACAACTGAATTACTACATGTTCTTCTGAAAACATCATTCTATCTAATACAGAACTTTGAACATTCTTATTACATTTAATCTTTCAGCTAACAGATAACGGTAAACTACTACTTCTTTCTTATTGTTTGAAACATTACAAAAAATGTTTTGTATTTGTTGATTTTAATATATATTTTATCATTGAAACAAAAATCGGTTTTCCATTGTTTTTCTTTAATTCAAAAAATGTATAATTGTTAAATGCTATTCAACACGCAGCCACATCAATCTTTTCAACACAACCAGCATTTACAGAGTAAATATTAGCAACAAGTTATATTTTTTTATTTTTTTAAATCACGAAGAATAACAGTAATAATAAAAATGTACCCTTTATTTTAAACTATGACAAAAAAAGCAATGTAGAAAAAGAAAAAAGACCTGCTATATAAATGTAGTCGTTCTTTAATTTTAACTGTTCAGTTAACAACAATAAAGTTGTATTATTTTATCTTATAGTAAATATTAGAAACAATGTAGTTTTATTTTTTTTAACCACAGGTTTCGAGCAATCTGCCTTTTGAGCAATTGATAGTTCGAGAAATTATTTTTCAAGCAATTGATTTCGAGCAATTTACTGGATACCGTTTAAATTTAATGTTTCCAATAAGCAAAATACTTTTACTCTATTTCAAAAGTAATTTAAATTGACTGGAAGGAGTTTTTATTTTGAAATCAATAACATCACTGATTTTAGTCCCATTTTTAACTTTTTGCCATCCCAATGTAGTTAGCTTTATAAAATGCTTTTCAAAAATAAAATACACTTTTCTGAAACTTTGTTTGTGGAATATTAGCTAATTTAAAGTTTAATTAATCTGAGTCGAGACAAATATTACTTATTTTATGTTTAAAATATTACCGAAATGTATCTTTTAACACAGCAGTAGCTGTTTATTTAAGGTGTTGACAGCTTAACTGACACAAAGTTTATCTCATGTTTTTCTACAGATTATATATCTGTAAAAATTACTTTAAGAATATAATGTAGGTCTCTTTTTTATATAATTTTTAAATACCATTAAAAATTTATGAAAATATTCTCTGTAAAATAATGTTTTATTAAATTTTAGGTATTTAACTTTAAATTTACAAGAGTTATCGTTCTTATTTTCTGATAATGTTGTGTATGGACATCCATATTTACAAAATTCAGAACGTTTATACACACAAAAGAAATTTTCAAAATTCTTTTTGAGATATTAAGCACCAATGAATTGTACTAAGATTTTCCATTTATGTTTAGTAAATACAATTTTTACTTAATAACAATATTACCTACCCTCTACAAAGTAAGACAGAATTTTAAAAGATTTAAAACTTTATAAATTATTATAAGTAAAATTTTAAAAAATAAAAACATTTCTTGTAAAAATCCATAATTCATTGAAAAAATCTTTTTCTCGTGACAATAATCTCCATAATATATTCATATAAGCAGTTAAAATCTTTTCTAATTAATGTCTTAGTTTTATTGCATTTTTTATTTTATGATTCAGAGCAGATTTTTGGTAACTGGGAGACCAGTTTTACGAAAGAAAATCAATGGTTTAAATTCTCCCAGGAGTTCTGCTTTAAACTAGTATTGGTATTAAACTCTAAAAAATTTTATTTCACAATTTAAAAAAAAAGAATTTATAAAATAATTTAATTCATTTGCAAATAATTTCTGAAAGTTTTATTAAAACCTAACAATTATTTGATTTTTGCAAGAATTTATAAATCAATGTGTTTTTAACTGAAAAAAGACACTAAAATTTCCTATATTAGAAAAACAAAATTTTTAACCAAAATTTGATATATTCTAAAAGGATTCCAAAATATAATTTAATCAAAAAATCCTTTTATCTTTCCTTTTAATAATAACAAAAATTTTGACAATAAAACTATATTTTTAATAATTTTTAGGTATTTTTCATCATGGTATGCTCATGCTAATTTGTTACTGATCAGTGGAGGTACTTATATATATATATATATATATATAATATATGGATAAAATAACTGAAAAAAAATTGGGTGTTTTTTTTATGAAAGTATTTATTTCTGTGTTTTTATAAAAAAACACCCAATTTTTTTTCAGTTATTTTATCCATATATAATATACATATCAAGAAAGTATACGTGGCCTCTCATCATGCTATATATATATATATATATATATATATATATATATATATATATATATATGCACATTTCATTAAAAATGACTGACAAGATGCTTTTATTTAGTTTTTTATATAATTTCTCGTATGATCTAATAAAGTTTTTCTTTTCAGATGATAAATTATATAAAAACTGTCCGAATGTTCTTTTTATCCGAGCGCTTTCGGCTATACATTTAGCCATTTTCAAGGATTATATTTTAACTGTTAGAATTAGAAATAGTTTGTTATATGTATGTTTTATAAAATGTTTCATTTTTTTGTTTCAAAACACGGTCAAGATATTATGTCCATGTTCAAAGTTAATATTATTAAGTGTTGGTTTGTTTGTTTTTATTAGTAAGGCTTCCATTATTTTTAGCCTTTTTTTGCAAGTGGATGATGCTATTATATTAGTGTTGTCAACAAGTATATTCTGAATAGTGTCCGGTAGGTCTCCATGAATATTTAAATGAGATCTAATTGAGCTATTGTCAGAAAGGTGTAGGGTTAGTCTGCGTGTTAAATAATTTGTAGTGTGGCCTATATAATTATTTACGAAAGTTGATTCTTGAGGAATACAATTCCATAAAACATACATATAACAAACTATTTCTAATTCTAACAGTTGAAATATAATCCTTGAAAATGGCTAAATGTATAGCCGAAAGCGCTCGGATAAAAAGAACATTCGGACAGTTTTTATATAATTTATCATCTGAAAAGAAAAACATTATTAGATCGCATTATTATTATTTTATATTTTATTTTTATTTATTTATAATAATAATAATAATAATATTACTACTCCCTTACCCTGTAAATATAGCAATTGTTAAACACATTGATATTTTTTTTTTAATTACAGATATTTTATCATTGATCATGAGATAATCATTGATCATGAGATAATCATTGATCATGAAATATGATCTCAAACTCGAAACAAGATATAATGTTAAGTGTTGGGATGCATAAAAAATAGCAAAATGCTGAGGTGTCGGCTGAAATCACTGATCAATGAAAAACATTGGCAAGATAAAATAACCAATCGCTTTCATGATAGAAAAAGTGATTTGAGCAGCAGAAAAGTCATCAGCAGATTGACCAGCAAGAAAATATTTCAAGAAGCTGGTTTTGCCAATTTAAGAAGAGAAAAGATGCAGAATCTTAAGAACATTTTGGCTAAAAGACCTGAAAGCAACCAAACTATCACCTATCAACTTTAACTATCAACATCACAAACTGAAACGTTTAGGTTGGGTGAATAACTTGATTTCTCAACAGTAAATTTTAATGATGAATGTAGAGCTACATTGGATGGACTTGGTGGCTGAGTAAGAGGTTGTATCCTTCCTTCATGAAAGAAGGCAAATGTGGAATGGTGGAGTAATGTTTTAGATGACTATCATAGACAGTAAACCCTGAAGCAATCCATTTACTCTTGGAATCCAAATAAATAGGGCGGGGGGGGGGTAGTGTAAAAAAACAGAAAACGTAATAAACAAGAGGGTGTTAATAAATTCTGGGGGGAATAATTTAATAAATGGGGAGATCCAATAAATGGAGTAGTTGATTAAAAACAGGCGTTTCAAACTATAACAAGACCTTAAAGAAGTAAAACTAAATAAATCAATTTTCAGCAATGTCTATAAGCAAAATTCTTTAATTCAAAATCAGAAATATTTCCATGAATTCTTGGCAATTTTACAATATAAATAAGCGTGGAGGGGGGTCCTGTAAGCTCTGGGGAGTAGGAAAAAATACAAAATTAACTAGTATTACTTGGCAACTTCTAAAACCTATGATACCACAGAATTGAGATGGTTGTTTATCTAATTGTAAAGTTATTCCACCGTCATTTAAAATAACTAAGACTCATTGAAAAATGTTTAACTGCCACATTAAAAGTAGATATCCAAACCCTGTCAATGAAGTATCATGAAATTCAGACAACTTGAAATAAGATTTTTACTGCAGTATATTACATATAGTATAGCCCTGCTGCAGCACATACTATACACAGCTAAAGAAACAATCATTTGCATTGGTTTAATGATCCCAACTACAGTTGAATAATGATGATGATGATGATATCCTATATAATAAGAAAGGTTAATATAAATAAAAATGTACAACTTAAACAATGCAAGTAGTTATTTGATTTTTTCTGTACAAATAGACATTTTAGAATTTATTTTTTTACAGTTAGTTAAAATTTTATTTGTTTATAGTTCAATATTGTGGAGTTACCCCGCTTACTTTCCTAAAAAAATATGTCACTAGGGGATGTTTCTAAGCCAATAAATAGGCAGTAACATTCTCTGTCATCCTCTTTTTTCTCCTATTTCACCCAGGGATGGTAAAATCTAAGTTGAATGCAGGGAAAAATGTGCATGCACGCCAGCACCTTTCACTACACTTTCTTCCATATAACACCTTTCTGTAGGACTTACTTCTACACAACTTCACCGACTCAAACAATTCATTGGTTTAAATGTTTTCTTCATTCGTATTAATTGTTTTGTAACACACAACAGTCTTCAAGTGTCTATGTATACCTTTGTTTTGTTAATACATACATTATTGTTTGTGTATGTATATAATTTTGTTTTTATGTTGGTCACATATTACCAAGACTCACATTCTGAGTTAGCCATTTTTGTTGTGAGTTAAATATACAATGAGACTTGTGTTTTCTAACCTAACCATTCAACCAGTATCACCTGCAATAATAGATATGCTACTCAATAGAAATAACTGAATAGTGAAAATTATTTTTAAGATAATTCAGACAGTACCAAAGACAACTTTATTTAATGAATTTATTTTAATGAAATTTATATTAATGAAATATATTTTAATTAAATTTATTTCAAATAAAATTTATTCTAATGAAATTTATTTTTAACATTTTATTTAATTAATGGTTTAGCAATTTTTTTAAAGGTAGAACTTCTCTGAATGCTTTTCAAGAAGTAGGTACAATTTCTGTAATGACCTTTCTTGGTAACAGTGAAGAAATGGTTTTCACACAGTCGATGAAATTTACTTAGTTGAGGGAGCAGTCATGATTTTCTTTCAGTTGTGGTATCAAATTTCTTCTATGTTTTGTTGTTCTTGATCGAGGTGACTTGGTTTCAACCAACGGCTTGTGTTGACCCCTGAGCAGAGCGATCAACCTACTCTTGCAAGTGATATCCTCATCTATTACCCTCTCGTCCTCTCTATGCTCTGTTCATTTAAGTTCTTTTCTTTTATACACCAAGACTGGCTCTAGATTGTGTCTCGCAGATTTGGAGTGAAGCCCTCTGATTGGTGCCAAAATAAATCACATGCTGTTATTTTTCCACAAATTTTTGAAAGTGAATGATTTTAAGCTAGAGCCTCAAACAGTGTCTGTTTTCTTTCAGAAAAGCAGACAACCCCCCTAACCCCCCTAAATTTCTTATAATCACCCCCCCTAAATTTCTTATAATCACTTTAAAGAAATTGTACAAATTAAGTCTTATAGCCTCATGAATTTAAACGTCCTACGAGGCTGGCATCCCGTTCCCACCCCTTCACCGTTGAAACTGTTAGATGTAGACGTCTCTTCTACGCCAATAGCTTCATGTCTCACACATCTCGCTTGTGGAACTCCCTTCCTTATTCCTGTTTCCCTGACAAATACAAGCTCCAACTATTTAAGTGTAACGTCAATCGACATCTCCAGTTGCCTTGATCTATCCACTTCCCTTCTCCATATCCTTTCACCTTTCATTCCTATCTGCTCTCACTCCAAATTTTTGTAACCCCTTTGCCTTGATCGATCCACTATCTTTCTCCACATCCACTCCTTTACCACTCCTATCTGCTCTTCCTCCAAACCTTCTGTAACCCCTTGCGTGCTAGTGGCCTCCAGCAAAAAAAAAAAAATTACTAATACCTATGACGTCTCAACCAGTCTCTTTAGTTCTAACAAATTAATTATTTGATATGTGAAAATCAATTCACAAATACCAGACAATTCGATTTTCATCTGGAACCTTTATTTTTATCTGCAGAATCCCACTGCAAAAATACAATTTTTAAAAAAATATTCAAATTAATAGAAACAACAACAAAAAAAAATAATCCAATAAACTAATATTTACCAATGAAGACTGAACTTCTACATGCAGTGTCCCTTCAGGGCATGGGTGATCATGGCCCTCCACAACTTCCTACCCTCTATGGCTCTTAGTAAGGTTTATCTTTTTGCTATTCCTCCTAATTTTTGTCCTGCCGCCCATTTAAACAAGCTCGTTAAGTAAGTTATTCGCTGCTTTCCTCTGTCCCTTCTTGACTTCAAAATTTCCTGTGAATGTCAAATTCTCCAAGCTCTCTTTCCTCATTATGTGCCCCAGACATTTCAATTGTCTGTTTCCAATTCTAAGTATAAGCACCCTTTCTATTTCCATTTTCCTTAAAACTTCCTTGTTACTCACATGCTCCAGCCATGGTATTCTCAGCATTCTTCTGTAGAACCAATTTTCTGTTGCCTCAAATCTGTGAGAAAATTGTCCAGCATTCACTGCCATACTAATTAATAGTTCAATACTCTTTTCTTTGTTTCTCTTGCTGTAAGTCTCTTCTTCGTCTTTGAGGAGATTGTCCAGCATTCACTGCCATATAGGAAGATCACTGATATTACGTAATAGTTCAATACTCTTTTCTTTGTTTCTCTTGCTGTAAGTCTCTTCTTCATCTGTGAAGAGATTGTCCAGCATTCACTGCCATATAGGAAGACTGATATTACGTAATGTTGTATTTGAGTAGGCGCTTCGCGTTTGAGTGCGTTTCTCTGTGTGTGCATGTGTGTGTATATGTCTCAGTGAGGGGAATCAAATCAGTGCTTACCACTTGAAGCCAAGCACGCCACCATATTCCTGATCATTTACAAATTGTGGCTGTGTTTGCTTCCTTTTTTATGGAAGAGCGCACATTGCTGGTGAACCGGAAGTCATCAGGGATTGAGCAATAAATTGCCAAGAAGAGTTGCATAGTGTGTAGTTGGGAAGATGGGAAAAAAATTGTAGCTAACGGAGGGTACACAAGTCGATTTTGGGATCATGAATAGAGTAGCCATTCACATTTTGCACACTTGCCATTTTGCAGTTCACATCTGAACTCATTCTTTGATGAATAGCTTGCCTTCATTTTCTCTACTCCAGCTGTTTTATACAATTCTGTGTGAGTTTGAAAATTTACAATCATGATTCTGACATGATGAGGGCCCACGATGACACCACTAATCTATTGTGTTAGTTGCATTAATATTTCATTGACCCGGATCTTTCTTTGATTGTAAACTCCTTTACTGTTACAAAGTTGGGTATTTCCTTTTGTAAAATTTCACCAGCAGGAGCAGCAGCAGTCAGTGATGGCATGTCTGCTGAAACTGGATGATTAGTAGCAGGAATGGATGTAGATGTGGATGCTATATCTGAAGGAATAGTATGAGTGGCTGTCGTTGCACCTGTGTTGAGTGAGCCACGATGTTAATTTTGGAAATTTTCCTATTTTCTCCTTCTCCTCTCCAGCTCCGTCCTTCTTTTCTGTGTTCAGCTCAAAACATAACGATTCATTTCCGCTGAAAGGTTTATTCACCTGGAAATATATATATCTTAAATATTTGGTATTTAGTCTCACACCGGGATGTAGGTTTATATTATATAAGTGTGCTTGTAACAAGAGCTAAATATTTAAACATTCTGCTTCCATAATAAACATGTCCTTCCTTTAATTTTACGAACAGTATTTATTCTTAATAAAAACTCTCTACTTTGTGCTGATTCACAAAACTGGTGGACAAAACCTAAATCTAGCTTAAAGGCATAGCTGAGGTGTCTGGCACTGCTCTAGCCTCATCGATATATACACGTCTACAAGACTACATTCAACATTTTTCTCAACTTGCACGATTAAAATGCTTATCCATTTATATATTCACAAACTATCAATGCCTGGTAATTAATACGCCATCATCTATAATCTTAAATAATCGTACATGCTTACCGTACAAGTGTTCAATGTTGCGATCGAATCTCATGTTCAATCATTAATAATCTATACATAGCCCTATACCTGCGTTCATATACAATGTAGAAATATATCCAATAATCATCTCATTGCTATTAATAGTACTGTGGCATGTCTCAAACAAACGAACGACGGGGTCGCCAATGAAATGTGGCGGCCTTTCACCACATTTATTTAATTTGTTTAGGAACCCAAACTGATGTGAAGAAAGGGACAAGGCAAAGGTATCAATATATACAAATTGTATCCAGCAAAACATGTAATACATGTTTAATGTAGTTTGAATGTAGCAATCCGACGTAGGAAGTAATTTGTTCAATGTAACAGCAACAATGTCTAGTAGCAGCTATTCAGGAATTCTTAAGGTCTTCCATATCAGCGGTTGGCAGTGGATATTCGGAGACAGAAGGAAAGCGTAGTTCTGCAGGTCTTTTCATCTTACAGGTTAGCAGTGGATATTCCGACAAGACAAAAACAAAATGGCCGCCTTTATACACATCGGATCGAATATTTCAAGTCTTCTGATTGGTTAACCTTCTATGGGTGGACTATAAAATGAGTCAGCTCATTTTGGTTTGCTCACTAGTATACTTATGTACACAAAATAACTTAACAAATCATACAATAAAGAATGTATACAAAAAAGCAAAGAGTAAAACGAGAGTTGTCTCTCTTTGACTATCAAAGTATATAAAAGAAAATGAAAGAGTTTAGTCTGTTATAAATGTTTTAAACAGTTCTGTCGTGCAAGAGGAAATTATGTAAGTGTGAAACAATATGCAGTTTGAGAGTAGAGTGAAAAGTTTCAACAGTCGTGGATTTATGTGGCAGCTGAAACTCACTAGAGAGAGAAGGTGAAAAAAATGGAGAATAAAGAAAAAGAGAGAGAAGGTGAAAGAAAAGAAGAATAAAGAAAAAGAGAGAGAAGGTGAAAGAAAAGAAGAATAAAGAAAAAGAGAGAGAAGGTGAAAGAAAAGGAGAATAAAGAAAAAGAGAGAGAAGGTGAAAGAAAAGGAGAATAAAGAAAAAGAGAGAGAAAGTGAAAGAAAAGGAGAATAAAGAAAAAGAGAGTGAAGGTGAGAGAAAAGGAGAATAAAGAAAAAGAGAGAGAAGGTGAAAGAAAAGGAGAATAAAGAAAAAGAGAGAGAAAGTGTAAGAAAAGGAGAAAAAGAGAGAGAAAAGGAGAATAAAGAAATAAACGCTAAAGTTTTAAGAATAAAAATAATTTATTTACAAAAGCAAAAATACAATGAAACATTCAAAACGATATTGATTCAGTCGAGGAGAAATTTAAGAATTAAAAATGAAACCAGAGGAAAAAAAAAAAAGATAATATTGTCTCTAAAAGAAAGTAAACAATAGTCTTGGTCAGAAATATTAAAAGATCGAAATGAATTTTACCGGCGAGTCTGTGTGAAGACTTGTGTGAAGACTGATTGTCGGCAGTCAGGGTCAGTTCTTTGATCTTTTCCGTGATAGCACAATTGTCTGCAAGTGAACTGAACTGGCGAGACAAACCAGCCTTTCCATTTATATAGGTAGGTGGCCTCTTTGAAGAAAGTCCTCGCCATCTCCAGCCTCTTCTGCGTCAAAAGGGGACATTATCCCACTTTCTTTTTTATTCGAGAACCAACTCAAATGAAATAGATCTTTCTGACATATATTTTCACCAATCACAATACGCGTGGCCTGTTGTAGTATTTCCTAAAAAGGGACTTCTGTAACACAAGTCACTTAACATACACAGATTATCATGGGGCCCCTATGCTTGTGCCCCCCCCCACCGGAAAGTGCCCATCCGGCCTATGCGTTACGACGGCTCTGATTAAAGGGCGCTGTCAAGAATCTATAAAAACAGGACTCTTCCTGTCTTCTCTCTCTTTTCCACTTAACGAATGCCAGATTTAACGAAAGGCTCATCAGGCTGAAGCCGAGGGCCTCAAAATCTAGGCAGCCTCCAGCCAAGGTGTTCAATATTTTTTATACTGTCATAGGCCTTACTTACACATGCCGTCATAACGCACTGTAGTCTCTAAATAACCCTTCATTAATTTTAAACACACGTAATAATCCTCGGCTTCCTTCAAATTGTTTAATTTAAAGGATGTGAAGATGGGGGATTTGGAAGGTACTCACAAGCGGAATAGCCTAGGGCCTTGGAAGCGGAATAGCCTAGGGCCTTGGAAGCGGAATAGCCTAGGGTTTCACAAGTGAAATAGCATAGGGCTTCACAAGTGTAATCGTCTGGGGTTTCACAAGTAGAATAGCCCAGGGCTTGACAAGTGAAATAGCCTAGCGCTTTGCAAGTGGAATAGCCTTGGGCTTCACGAGTAGAATAGCCTACGGCCTTGCAAGTGGAATATTCTAGGGGTTCACAAGTGGAATGGCCTAGGTCCTTGCAAGTGAAATAGCCAGGGCTTGGCAAGTGGAATTGCCTATGGCCTTGTATGTGGAGTATTCTAGGGCTTCACACGTAGAATTGCCTAACTACTTGCAAGCGGAATAGACAGGGCTTGACAAGTGGAATCGCCTAGGGCTTCACAAGTGGAAAATTTTAGGGATTCACAAGTGAAATAGATTAGGTGCTTGCAAGTGAAATACTCTAGGGTTTCACAAGTGGAATAGTCGATGTCTTTGCAAGTGAAAAAGCCTCGGGCTTGACAAGTGGAATCGTCTAGGGCTTCACAAGTAGAATAGTCTAGGGCTTGACAAGTGGAATAGCCTAGGACCTCACAAGTGGAATAGCCTACGGCCTTGTAAGTGGAATATTCTAGGGCTTCACAAGTGAAATAGCCTAGGTGCTTGCAAGTGAAAGAACCTATAGCTTCACAAGTGGAATAGCCTGGGTCATTGCAGGAGAAATAGTCTAGGCTTTCAGAAGTGGAATAGCCTGTCTTTGCAAGTGAAATAGCCTCGGGCTTCACAAGTAGAATCGTCAAGGGCTTAACAAATGGAATAGCCTAGGGCTTCACAAATGGAATCGTCTAGGGCTTCAGAAGTGGAATAACCTAGGAATTCGCAAGTGGAATAGCCAGGGCTTGACAAGTGGAATAACTTAGAGTCTTGCATATGGAATATCCTAGGGACTTGCAAATGGAATTGCCAAGGGTTTCAGAAGTGGAATAGCCTAGGGCTTCACAAGTGGAATGCCCTAGGACCTTGTAAGTGGAATATTCTAGGCCTTCACAAGTGGAATGGCCTAACGCCTTGCAAGTGGAATAGCCTAGGGCCTTGGAAGTGGAGTATTCCAGGGCGTCACAAGTGAAATATTCTAAGGCTTCACAAGTGGACTATCCTAGGAATTTGCAAGTGGAATAGCCTAGGGCTTGACATGTGGAATGGCCTAACGCCTTGCAAGAGGAATATTCTATGGCTTGACAAGTGGAATAGCCTAGGGCCTTGTAAGTGAAGTATTCTAGGACTTCACCAGTGGAATGGCGTAACGCCTTGCAATTGGAATCGCCTAGGGCTTCACAAGTGAAATAGGCTAGGGATTTGCAAGTGGACTAACCTAGGAATTCGCATATGGAATATCCTAGGGCTTGACGAGTTGAATAGCCTAACGTCTTGCAAGTGGAATAGCCAGGGCTTGACAAGTGGAATAGCCTAGGACCTTGCAAGTGGAATAGTCTATGGCTTGACAAGTGGAATGGCCTAGGGCTTCACAAGTGGAATATTCTAGGGCTTCACAAGTGGAATATTATAGGACTTCAAAAGTGAAATAGCCTAGGACTTCACAAGTGGAATAATCTAGGAATCCGCAAGTGGAATAGCTTGACAAGTGGAATAGCCTAGGGCCTTGCAAATGGAATATTCTGAGGCTTCACAAGTGGAATAGCCTAGAGCATCAGAAGTGGAATAGCCTATGTCCTTGTAAGTGGAATAGACTAGGCCTTCGCAAGTGAAATAACCCAGGGCTTCACAAGTGAAATAAGGTAGGGCTTTAAAAGTAGAATAGCCTAGGGCATTGCAAGTGGAATTGCCTCGGGCCTTGCAAGTGAAATAGACTAGTGTTTCACCAGTGAAATAGCCTAGGGTTTCACAAGTAGACTAGCCTAGGGTTTCACAAGTAGAATAGCCTAGGGTTTCACAAGTAGAATAGCCTACGTCCTTGCAAGTTAAATATTCCATGGTGTCACAAGTGAAATAGCATTGTGCTTCACAATTTGAATAGCTTAGGTCCTTGCAAGTGAAATAGCCTAGAGCCTCGCAAGGTAAATAGCTTAGGTCCTTGCAAGTGAAATAGCATAGAGCCTCGCAAGGTAAATAGCTTAGGTCCTTGCAAGTGAAATAGCATAGAGCCTCGCAAGGTAAATAGCTTAGGTTCTTGCAAGTGAAATAGCCTAGACCCTCGCAAGGTAAATAGCTTAGGTCCTTGCAAGTGAAATAGCCTAGAGCCTCGCAAGGTAAATAGCTTAGGTCCTTGCAAGTGAAATAGCCTAGAGCCTCGCAAGGTAAATAGCTTAGGTCCTTGCAAGTGGAACAACCTGTTTTGGTCGACCCTCTTTTCGCTTCCCTTCTGGATTCCAGTCAACGACCTGCCTGGTGGCGCTAAAAGTAGGCTTGCGCAGTGTGTGGCTGATGCATTTACGTTTCTTGATGTCAACCTCGATTGGGGCTTGTCTGTTCCTGTCCCATAGTTGGTCACTGGAGACGACATCCGACCACACCTTATATTCAGAATGTTCCTGCGATTATTGCGTGGTAGGGGTTAGAGTAAAATATCTAAAGTTTGTGGGTATTTGCTATTACAATTTTTATGTTATTAAACAAAGAAATCAATAAAAAAAAACTAGACAGCAATCAAATTTTGAGCTAAAGTGTGATTCTAACAGCTCAGCCAGAGAGACTAACCTGATAAAGCAAGGTTTGAATTACCTTTCCTTAAGGAAAACATGTTCGTTGCTCGTATGTTTACAAATCTATATCAACTACCTTCAGTCAAATAAAAATCAGTAAAAACCGAACAAGTCAAGAATGGAATTTTAGCTAAAGTGTGTCTCTGACAGCTCAGCCACGGAGACTAAGCCGATAAAGCAAGGTTTCAATTCCGTTTCCTTAAGGAAAACATATTCCTTGCTAGGATGTTTACGAATCTATATCAACTACCTTCAGTCAAATAAAAATCAATAAAAACCGAACAAGACAGGAACCGAATTTTGAGCCGTGACTCTAACAGCTCAGCCACGGAGACCCACCTGATAAAGCAAGGTTTGAAGGTCCTAATTAATTCCATTTAGGTGCAAATGTACATGCTTAATTCGAAAATAACAAAGAAATTTTGATAAAATGTCCCGTTTTGAAGATATCGAGAATAAAATTTCGGACTCATTCGCGTCGCGGTGAGTGAAGTTGAAGTCAATTCTGCACACCCGAAAGCGGATTCTGACGTAGAGCACATATTTTTCTGACGTAGAGCATATTTTTCTGACGTGGAGCACATATTTTTCTCTAATAAAATTTCTTGAATATTCAGCTCGCTAGACGAAAATAAATAAATGGAGAATGTACTTGAACATGGCAACCACTAAAAATATCGCTAAAGTAATAAAAATCTGTCGGAATAACAAATAAAAAAGCCATTTCTTTCTTTAGATTATGGTAAATAAAAGGCATGTAGTAACAATTACAATTACTGAATGAAAAATTTCGTTGACCTTTATTTTGTTCTTTAATAGGTTCCCTAACATCAAGCAGGTGCAGAAGTTTAAATATCTGGGAAGTGTTCTGACAGAGGACGGTAAGTGCGACACTGAGATCCGTAGATGTATTGGGATGGCCAAGAACGCATTCCAAAATCTGAGCAGAGTATTGCGAGACAGAAGGATTTCTTTGGTAACAAAGAAAAAAGTACTGAGCTGCTATGTGACAGCTATCTTCCTTTAAAGCATCAAATGTTGGACGGTCTCCTCAAAGATGAAGAGACTCGAGGCGACGGAGATGTGGTTCTACAGAAGTATGCTGAGGATATCATGGGCCAAGCGTATGAGCAACGATGAGGTCTTAGAGAGGATGCAAACAAGGAGGTGGCTTATACCTAACATCAGGAAGAAGTAGCTGAAGTTTCTGGGACACGTAATGAGAAAGGGGGGCCTGGAAAATCTGATACTCACAGGTCGAATAGAGGGAAAGAGAGACAAGGGAAAGCAATGTGTGACATACCTGGTGGGCTTAAGCGAGTGGTTGACAGAATGTGGTCTGGGGGATGTGGCAGAGGAACGAAACTTATTGAGAGCTACAAGAGATAGGGGGAAGTGGAGAGCCATGATCGCCTACGTCCTGAAGAGACACGGTATATAAAAAGAAAGAATCAAAATGAAGCAACTGGGGACATTTGAATATGTTTTTTTTTCTTTTTTTAAAACTTGTATTGTAAATACGCCTTGTTCAAAAGTGTTGGCATTATTTAAAATATCTGATGTATAAGAAAAAGAAAATGTTATAGAAAAATAATGAAAAAATCCGTAAACACAATTACAATGTTATTGATTTATATAAGTGACCCCCCCCCCGAACAAACACCTTATGAATTGGAAATATTCAATCACATTGCAACCTTGAAAGCAACTTAGAAATCTGTTTTCTACATTGACGAATGGCATATTTTAACGGCATATTTTAATAGAGTTATTAGATTATTAATTGTTGTATAGGGATAAAGTGTCTTTGCTGACATTGTGGATTGAACACAGAACACCAGCGAGCAAACATGGACGACTCCATTATTAAATAAGTAGATCACGTGATTGAAAGGAACTTTGACGTCACGCTAATTTCCATAATTCGCGTGGCGTCAAAGTGATCGCGATTCCTTTACGTTCACGTGATCTACTGTCCACTATACTAATAGCTGACCACTCGTATTCGAGGATACCCGTCTACTAGGGCGGCTAGCCAATCCCTACTGCAGACGCTCGCTCAGGCACATTTGTGTTTGTTCAACACCCACAGAGCCTACCTGTTTTTTTTTACTGCAACTGCTGAGTTACAGTTTCTGGGAAAGAGTGTGTTATCTAGCATGATCAACAATGCCAGCACACTCAAACACTCGGTCACGATGACTTGTGACTTCGTGCTAACACAGCTAGCGACGGTCCCCCAAATGTTCCGGCTACCCAATTTCACTTACAAGGCTTGGGTCAACACGTGGTATGGTTTTCAGGCACTGCCGTCCCCTTCCAGACCGATAGTCTCCTTCCTGACAAATCAACCGTGCTGAGATTCGAACCCGGGTCTCATGGTCAGAAAGCGAACGTTCTAACCACTCGCCCATTGACTATTTCTCTATATTGATCATTATACGAATTACTATTCGGCGATTACTATTTGAACAAGTATTATTAGTGCACGTATTATTTGGAGGCGTTACTACTAACAGTAGCTGCATTTACAAAGTCTCGTCTATAGCGAGCATTTCGGAAGTGATACCGAGAATTCGTTTACGTCACAAAAGTGACAACGACGAAAGCATCTAACATCACAAAAGTAATCAACTGCTCCAAAACAATCATTGCTTTAAGTGTCTTCCTCCACTAGAGAAATGTCAAGTAATATCTTGTTTTGCAGCAATACCCTTGGTAAAAGGCATCAATCCTTTTCTTCGGCCTCCAGATATAGATTAAATAACATGGTAAACTAGATTCTTTAGCCTTAAGTGGTCATCAGTTTAAGAGAATTAAAACTGTGAATTCCAAACCGTGGAGCAGACAATGGGAGGCAACTCCACTATTTCCCAAAACAATTCAGATTCACAAGACTGATCGTTTAGAAGGGGGGTTGAAATATTATGAGTTTCCAAGATTAAACTGCTGTTAAACTATCACTTGTCGAGTTTCTATTCAGCAAAGAAAAATTATTTTTTAGCCTTCCATACTTTTTGGTAGTGACTTTTATGTGCCGTGTCCTTTCAGGACGTAGGCGAGCATGGCCCTCCACATCTGTCCCTCGTAATGGTTAATAAAGTTTGTCTTTTGGTTATTTCTCCCAGACCCTGTTCTACCATCCATTTGCTTAAGTCCGTTAAGTATGTCATGCATTGATTTCCTTTTTCCCTCAATCTATCCTGTGAGTATCATGTTTTCCAAGCCTTCCTTCCTCATTACGAGCCCCAGAAATTTCAATCTCTTTCTGACGTGAAGTATAAGTTTCATTTTTGTTTCTGTTTTCTCCAAAACCTTGACGTTGCTCACATGTTCGGTCTATGGAATCCTCAGTATCCTTCTGTAGAACATTTCTGTTGCTTCAAGTCTCTTCTTCTTCTTCTTTGAGGATTTTGTCCAGAATTCGCAGCCATACAGGAGGACAGATAGCACGTAACAGTTCAGTACTCTTTTCTTTGTTTCCAATGACATTTTTCTGTCTCTTCATACTCGGCCTAGCTTTTGGAAGGCATCTTTGACCATCCAAATCTATCTTCGGATCCCAGCGTAAAGGGATAATCAAGCGTTGAATGATAATTTCAATTAATAGCTTCTCAGCTACAGCCAAGTGACAAATAAAACAAAACAAAAGCGCATTAAGAGATCTTAAAATTAACGTCAGAAAAAAAAAAAGAAGTCGCAAATAAGGCATAATTGCAATAGAACACAAATTGATATAAAATATTTGCAAATTGTTACAAATTACATACATTAGAACCTGCAGACTCCATTGAGGATTACGGATCACAGCCCTCAAAAACACTCGATGTTGCTGATGTGGTTTCCATAGCACGAAAAATGAAGTTGTTAGCACAAATGGATTTTGTATCCATGTTTTTTTGCTTGCAATAGTGTTCTTAAGTGGGGTCACCCATCAAACTACTGAAATTATTCAGTGATCAAACAAGGACCAGTGTTTTGGAGTGCAAAATATTTAAAAATTAATCCTGATTTTTACTTTTTGAAAATCAGGATCAATATACATTAATCCGTATATATCGTCGTCGTCGGCTCCCAGTCGTGTCCGAGTATCGGGTTCTGTCATGAGTCCTATCTTCGCGGTTGATGTTTATACGTATATATATATATATATATATATATATATATATATATATATATATATATATTTTTAAGCGTATCACCCCAAGCAAGGCTGGAGGCCACTATCAAGCAAGGGGTTATAGAAGGGTTGGAGGAAGAGCAGATAGGAGTGGTAAAGGAGAGGATGTGGAGAAAGAGAAAGACAGTGGATCAGAGAGAGAGAGAGAGGGAGATCCTCCAGTACAGATGCCAGAGAGAGAGAGAGAGAGAGAGGGGGGGAGATCCGGGAACCCCTTCCTAAACACGAAACAAGGTTTGAGCCTCTAATCGTGTCCAGTAGAGGGGGGAGGAATGTAGACCGGGATATATATATATATATATATATATATATATATATATATATATATATATATATATATATATATATATATATGTGTGTGTGTGTGTGTGTGTGTATATATACGTATGTATATATTAGCACATATATATATGTATATATACATGTGTGTATATATATATATATATACATGTTATAAAATGGACAAAGTCCGGCAATTATTTAAAGACATTTTTATGTTTAACATTCTTTTCATAGATACAAGTATTTAAGTAAATGCTCTGTTTATAATAAACCGTATTAAATAACATTTACCGGCCTGAATGTCCGAGAAATTTTCATAGACGGATATTTTCTACAAAAATTTCTCGGACATTCAGGCCGGTAAATGTTATTTAATACTGTTTATTATAAACAGAGCATTTACTTAAATACTTGTATCTATGAAAAGAATGTTAAACATAAAAATGTCTTTAAATATATATATATATATATATATATATATATATATATATATATATATATATGTACCTGTATATATACATATATATATATGTATATATACACACATGCATATGATATACAGGGGTTGGACAAAATAATTGAAATACTTGTTAAATTCAAAGAAAATTATTTAATATGGAGTTGGTCCTCCTTTAGCCTCACATACAGCTTTAATATGTCTAGGAATGGAATCATACAGCTTCCTGACTTCATCCAGAGGAATTTTCAGCCATTCTTCTATTAACACCTGCTCCATCTCTTTAAGACACGACGGTGGAGGATAGCGGCTCCTAACTTGTCGCTCCAAAATCCACCACAAATGTTCAATAATATTGATATCTGGAGATTGGGGAGGCCACTCTATGTGTTCTAGCTCACTTTCATGCTCTTCATACCAATTATTAACCACTCGAGCGGTTTGTATTGGAGCATTATCGTCTTGGAAGATACAGTCGCCATCAGGGAATAAAGTCTGGGCCATTTGATGAACATGATCTCCCAAAATGTTCACGTAATCCTTGCTGTTGATTCTACCATACAGGGCAACTATTGGATCGAGATATGGCGGCCCAAACTATCACTCATCCACCACCATGCTTCACTGTTGGAAGAAGGCAGTCAGGGTTGTAAGCTTCTTTGGGCTGCCTCCACACATAATCTCGCCCTGAAGTTGGGAAAAGAGAAAAACTGGACTCATCTGAGAATATGACTTGCTTCCATTGGTCTGCAGACCAGGCATTGTGATCTCTGCACCACTTCAACCTCTTCTGAATGTTGCGAGTGGAGAGAAGAGGTTTCCTTATGGCAGCTCTTCCATGATATCCAGCCTTATGGAGCTCATGACAAACAGTTTTAGTAGAAACTGGACTATTCAGGTGATTATTCAACTCAGCAGTCACTTTGGCTGCAGTAGTCCAATGATTTTTTTTGCCACATTGCATTTCAATGCACGTCGGTCCCTGAGGCGGTCTTGCGGTGTGAGGGACAGCATCCTGAGGAGACAACCAATGTCTAGAACGCTTGGGAGTTTCGTACAGAACCCACTTTTCATCATTGGTAAGCACTCGATTGAATAAGGATGCGGTACGGTGGCGAGAAAGCAGCGATACGCAGGCTGCCACTCGTTTTCCCTTGTAAAACTCCAACAGCGTTTGCAGAACCCACTTGCTCAGATTGTACGTCTTACCTAGGCGGTGCAGGTGAAGTTTAACTGTTTCATCGGAAACGTTGAACTGTCTTGCAAGTTCACCACACGTTAGACTACTGTCCTCTTCAATGGCCGCCTTCAGGACTTCGTCATTCAAGACCTGTGGTCGTCCACTGCGAGGCTCATCATGGAGAGACAAATCTCTCGACTTGAATTTTCGAAACCAACGCCTTGCAGTACGTTCATCCACAGCACTATCCCCAAACGTTTGACATATGCGGCGACTTGATGCAGATGCTGATAAGCCCACTTTGAAGTCGTAAAGCAAACAGTCCCGAACGATATCTCTAGACACTTCCATCCTTCTCACAGCTATCCGGCTTATAACTGATGGCCGGGAATGGTGAGCGTGTTTTTTTATAACGTCTGATGTTTCTACTCCCGGCTGTCCGAATTTGAAAACAATTGCTCACGCATTTCGTATATATTTCAACTTCATTCAATGATTAATCAAAAAACGGACAGAACTTTTTTGGTTACCTTGTACATATATATATGCAAATATCTACATACATATATTTATGTACATATATACATACACACATATACATAGATGCATATATATACATGTATAGATACAAGTATATGTATATACATGCATATATATATACTTACATATATACATACATATATATATATATACATACGTATACATGCATATATATATATATGTATAGATACATATGTATACATATATATATGCATACATATATGTATCCATATATATGTATACATGTATATACACAATATATGTGCATGAATATATCCACATATACACATATATCCACATATACACATGAATATATATAGATACACCTATATATATATACATACACATATGCATACATATACATGCATATATACATGTGTATATATATATATATATATATTTAAAGACATTTATATTATGTTTAACGTTCTTTTTATAGATACAAGTATTTAAGCAAATGCTCTGTTTTATAATAAACAGTATTAAATAACATTTACCGGCCTGAATGTCCGAGAAATTTTCATAGAAAATTTTCGCTCTCCGACAGGAATCGAACCTGTATCCTATACGGAACCATCATTTCGCGTGATGTGCCTTAACCTTTCGGCCACGGAGCAGCGTCGATTTTACTATCTTTAAACTTAAATCTTCCATGAATCTCTTCTATTCATATCTGCTCTAGCGTATCAAATGTAAACAAATGTCGTCATATATTTTTGAATTGGACATAGTCCGACAATTTATTTAAATAAATTGTCGGACTATGTCCAATTCTAATATATATATATATATATACACATTGGTATATATATGTATATTTACATGTAAATATATAAATGGGTACATATATACAAACATGTATATATACGCATGTGAATATTTTTGGATGTATATATACATACATGTATATATATATATATACAAGTGTATATATTTAAACATGTCGTGTTGAATGTTAAAGACAACATCATCCTGCATATTTACTTTTGAATTTTCTCATATTTTCTAATGAGACTTTTTATTTGAAAATGATATCGAAATAAATATTGTCCGTACGATGACCTAGCGCTTTCGGACATTCTTTAACATTCAACACATATTTCAAAGTGTATATATATATACATACATGTATACACATACATGTATATATATTTATGTATGAATATATATTTGTATATGTATATATAAATATACATACATGTATATACGTATATATATACATATAAATATATACATGCATATATATACCCGTAAATATATACATGTATATATATACATACAAACACGTATATATATACATATAAATATCTATATAAATATATACATCTGAATATATATGTACATACATGTATATATATACGTACATGTATACATATACATGTATATATATATACAAGTATATATATACACAAACATGTATATACATATGCATGTATGTATATACGTTTATATATATATACATGTGTATATATATACACATACATGTTTATATATATACACATACATTTATATATATATGCGTATATATATACATGTATATATATGGATGTATACATACATTCATGTATATAAACATACATATATATATATATATACATACATATAACTGTATTAACATACATACATATACATGTATATATGCATATATACATGTATATACATCTATATAAATATACATGCATAAACATACATGTATATACATCCATATACATGCTTATCTATATACATACACAATTATGTATATATCGATACATGTATTTATATAAATATATGTATGCATGTATATATACTGATGTATATATATATATACACGTTTATATAAACTTATGTATAGATATGTATATATATAGACATATGTATATATATATGCACACACATATATATATGCATATATACATGCATATATGTGCATATACATAAGTATATGTATGAGTATAGGCATATATGTATATATGCATATACACTTTTATATATACATACACATGTATATATACATATACATGCATATATACATATACATGCATATATACATATGTATATATGCATACATATATACACATACATATATATACTGATGTATATATACATATATAAATATACATGCATATACTATTGGTGTTCTTATTGTTTTTTTAAAAAACAGCGCTCAATACAATTCTTCAGATATTTGTAAGTTAGTAAATTTTTAATGTATACATGTATATTTATGTTTAAGTATACATATATATATATACCTATGTGTTTAAATACATGTATGTATCTTTGTACAAATTTTATTGTGTAAAAATAAAAATATCTATAAGAATACCTGTATATATATATATCTGTATATATA
Organism: Acanthosepion esculentum; assembly: GCA_964036315.1. Taxonomy (NCBI): domain Eukaryota; kingdom Metazoa; phylum Mollusca; class Cephalopoda; order Sepiida; family Sepiidae; genus Acanthosepion; species Acanthosepion esculentum. Next base: position 22,580,691 of record OZ038510.1, on the reverse strand, counting down.
TATATACCTGTATATATAGATATATGTATATATGTACATATATGTATATATACATGTATATATAAGTGCATACACATATATGTATGTATACATACATATATCTGTATATATATATATATACATACATATATCTGTATATACATATATATAATTGAATTATAATGAGTACAATTTACAGACCTGGATAATTAACTAGAAAGTAGGAATAAAAACACTGAATACAATGAGAATAATTAAAATAGCAATGAAAACAAAAAGAAGACTGACAGAATTGTTTTTATGTCAAATTGAACCTTTGATATTGAAGTTTTCCAAATCATGTCTGTTCATTTTGCTCTCTATTTAGAGATTCTTGCTGAAATACAATCTATGTTACTGGTCCTGACCTTGACGCTTTCTTACCACCGTAACATAGTGCCTTCCCATAAATATTTTCATCGCAATTGTACTGATGAACTTTCCCTTCGTTTTTATGAAGTTAAGTTCAATACTAGATTGGCGGTTAGGTCTCCTAATTTTAAAGTCAAAATTGTTTGATGTAACCCAGCTAATACATATATATATATATATATATTCATATACTATATATATATATATATATACACACACACACATATAATACATATGTGGATATATAATATATATATATTTTAAAATAGGCCACAAAGTCTCTTTTAGGCCAGCCTGATTGAGTAAATTACAAGCATTATAACTGCTTATTTTTTATCATAATCTAATAATTTAATATACACAAATATTTTTTCCATATATTACAATTGAATAAGGCAAGAAATGCATCCTAACAATGAGAATCACTTTTAGTTCCCCAAGGACTTTCATTCGCTTTCTGTGATATGTAATATACGGAAAAATATTTGTGAATATGAAAGGATTATGATGTAAATAAGCAGACACATTTGTAATTTATTCAATCAGCTATGCATATACATAAATATCTATATACATGTATATATTTATAATATATACACTTATAAATATATATACTTATATATGTTTATATATACACACACATATGCATAGTTATATTTATACAGATATATATATATATATACATACTTATATATTCATATATATTTTAAGACGTTTTTATGTTTAAATATTCTTTTTATAGATACAAATTTTTAAGTAAATGCTCTGTTTATAATAAACAGTATTAAACAACATTTACCGGCCTGAATGTCCGAGAAATTCTCATAGATACATTCCTTTTATAGATAAACATAAAAATGTCTTAAAATAATTGTCGGACTTTGAACATTTCATAAAGTGTGATGTCATTTGTTTACATTTGGATATGAAATGAGCAGATATGAATGTACGTGAGAGAATCATGGAAGATTGTAGTAAAATCGACCTTCCTAACCGAACTCTCTTCTGTGGCCAAATTGGTTAAAGGCATGTCAGGCTATATGACAGTTCTGTATTCTGTTCAATTCCTGTCAGAGGAAGAATATTTTCTATGAAAATTTCTCGGACATTCAGACTGGTAAATGTTGTTTATACTTATGATATATATACTCATATATATATATATATATACACACACACATACACATACTTATATATATATACTTTCTTATATATTCATATACATATATACTTATATATACTTTTTTATATTCATATATATACTTTTTTTTATATTCATATATATATATATATACTTTTTTATATTTACACACATATATATATATATACTTTTTATATATTCATATATACTTTTTATATATTCATATATATATATATATATATACTTTTTTATATTCACACACACATATATATATATATATATATACTTTCTTTTATATTCATATATACATATATATATATATTAATAAAATTAATTTCCCAAGTGAGCATAGCACTTTAAGAGTAATAAAGAAAAAAGAATCTGTGGCTATTCATGATTACTTAATGGATGGCTGAACAGGGTTAAAGAGAAATGGCAAAAAGACAATTTTATTAAGAGCTACAAGCATCAGGAAGCTGTAGAGGGCCATGATCACACATGTCCTGAGAAGGTCATGGCACATGTAGAATATTCAGAAGGGACATGACATTTAAAATAACGACTATAAGAAAAACACTCATCGCATATACAATCATTCACATTGTCAGATCGAGAAGTAATGACTGCCTCAAGGGAAATAATGTTTAGAATGCTTTCAGATCATTGACACTGAGTTTGATTCACACCGTGTGTCCCATACTTGTGGCCATGTGCTGAAACTAAAGCTTAGTAAAAATTACAAAATATATTATTCATGTCACCAATTAAAAAACATTTTTTTTTTTTTTTAAAGTTTTTGGGCACCTGCTGTAGAGCAACATTTTGTCTTGAAGGAAATTTCTTTTAACACTGGTTACCATTGGCTGACAGGATTCGGTTTTGAAAATATTTACTATATATTGAAGATCATAATGAGTGATATTTGCATGTAGAATGTTTAAGGAAACTTGTGCAGCACCACCCTCATTCACCTGCTGACAATGAGTATCTATACCACAATTCCAGGAGTTAATGTGGCAGTAATGACTGTCTTGGATGGCACTGAAATGCTGCGGTTGATTTCTTTTTACAAAAGGTGAGTATGAAGATACGGAGACATAGTGGAAAACCTTTTAAACAAAGCATTTTGCTGATGTGTGTTAGGTTTGGTTTATATATATTATGTATACACTCAGACATTAGAATAATTTGTCTAAAATCCTGAAACTATTTTTATGGTAGGTAATTTGTTCTGTAACCTTAAAGAAGCACATTACTAGATTGGAAGTCAGGTCTCCTCATTTTATAGTTCAAATGGCTAGATGTAACTGTTAAGTTCTATGCTGTTTCTTCACTTGCTTGTGGAACTCTTTCCCACTTTCTTCCCTCCAGGTCAACTTTGATCTCCCAAAATTTAAAAGCAATATCAGTCGTTATATTCTTAATTACTCCTTTTATTGTTTTCTATCATTATTAGTGATTTTTTTTTTTTTTTACTCTCCTGTCTACATTCACTAATTCCTTGTGTCCTAGTGGCTTTCTTGCCTTGGGTGAAATGGTTTAAAAAAAAAAAAAAAAAAAAAAAAAAAATGAAAATATTATTTACATTATAAATGTAATACAAATTTCTTCGTCCTTCCTGGATGAAGAAATTTGTAGAAATCATTTCCTGCTTTGGAATTACATATAAAGACTTCCGCAACTCTTGAATTCATAGCAACTTTAGCTTATGAGAATTAAATATGGGAACCACTTTAAAGTATGGAAGTCCAAAATTAATTTATGTTTTGGGTTTCTAGCTGGGAAAAGACCCAAAATGAAGAGAAAGAGAGGAAAAAAATAAATAACATTTTTTAATTTTTAGGCTTCCACACTTTTGAAACTGTGGCTGTTAGCTTTTGGTCAAAAATGTGCAAATTAAGTGTTGAATAATAAAACTTCTAGGCACTATTATAGGTTAACAAATTTATCTCATAGACTAATTTTTTGTTAGCATAGAGAGTTTGGGCTGTACTGGGCACCTCATTACTGTAGGCCTTTGCCAGATTAAATTTAGTTGGATAAATATAAACCCCATTAAGAAGTGTGTGCAATCACATGCTAGTACAATGTTTAGTAAACTTTCTTCTGAATAGTAGAATTTGATTCACAGTGTTGTGGACTAGTAGCCATATCGGACTGAACTAAGCTTAATAATATAGTGTCGTATGTGATTTGTGCTAGGAAATAGCAAATGGTTTGATATTAAAATTTAATATCAACAAGGGACCTTTTGTTGTAAGAAGAGTTGATCTGTGATGAGCCCAATATGTACTGGGTTCAACTAGTGATACCAAAATAGATGTTGCACTCAGTGTCTTATCAGAGGAACCAGGTGTGACAGAGGGTTGACCTGGAAGGTGGCACTTATAGCCATAAGCCTCACAGGATGTTGACCCAGCTGCACTTAGGATGTGCACATGGGATAACCAGATGAACGGAAGATATATAACCACACCTCCCATGGCGGTGTGGTTATATAAGATAACATTATGAAAGCAACACCTTACTATGGAGTAATAGTTAGTAAACTAGTTTTCTTTGATTATTACTACTGTTCAAGTTTCACTTAGTGAAAAGCTTAAAGTAAAATTGAGTATTTTTTTGTGGTGGTGGTGGGGGATGACAAAGTAATGGTTAACAAACCAATCTTTGCTAACAATGGCTCCTATAATCCATGCCAATCTAAGCATCTAAAAAAGCCCATTAGATATTTATTAACCTCTCAAATTTAGCTGAGGAAGATATCTATATATATATATATATAGAGAGAGATATATACATATATATATAGGCAGCATATCTGCAATAAAACATGTTTCATTGAATAATATAGAAATATTATGTTTATTTATTTTTATAATGATCCATTCTAGTTGTTTAATCAGTTCCATGATGTTAAGAGGAAATTAATCAAGGAAGGCAGCGTATTTTTTCCTACACTATTTTATTTATATATATATATATACACACGCACACACACACTCTCTCTCTCAACTCCCCTGCTGAATTTGATGTATGAGGGCCAAGCAGATTAGTTCCTAGGAAACCAACAGCCCGACATCAGCATATGAGATTTGATTATAGTGGAGGTGAAGGTTTCGTGCAGGACCATCCACATTTTTTGAAGGGCTGAATACAGAGACCTGGTGCACTATGTGCCACGAGGTCCCCAAACGAACCTCCGCAAGTTTTGAATTCAGAGTTGTCCTTCTCCTAGACCAGTTGCCATCCAACGCTATAGAACCCAGTTTATCCTGCTATTTACCCATAGCTGGAGGGAGAAGAAGAGGATTCACACCTTTCCCAAGGGTATTAGCACGTAAGTGAATGTAATGGATTCTATTGGAATTTGTATTTGGCTCTCCAATTCCTCAATCCAAGCTACTATCCACTGTGCCTCCTTTATATATATATATATATATATATATATATATATATATATATATATATATATATATATATATGTATGTATGTGCAATCTGTATATATATTGTTATATTATACACAGTACTTATTGGAAAGCGATCGTCAGACAAACCAGAGTTTGTCTGCCAATCGCAAAGAGTGTGGAACCCAGTGTCACAAACTCACATCAATGCAAATAAATAAATCATATACAGTGTAACCGGGATATAAGAGAAACCCGGATATAAGAGAGATTTTATCTGGTCCCAAATTAGAGCCATACTGACCTAAACAAAATAGACCAAACCCGGATATAAGAGACTTCTTCTCCGGCTGCGACAACTCTCTTATATCCGGGTTACACTATATATATATATATATATATATAAATAAAGAATAACTACCATATATACTTGAGTATAGTGCGAGGTTTTATGATTCAGTTTTTTTTCTTTTTTAAATGATAAAAATAGGGTTGTACCATACACAATTATTTTTTTTAAAGGGGTTATAAATCATGCATTTTCAGTGACCAGTTGCACGGTGTGCAGGTAATTATTTTGTGGAGGGGTTAAAATTCAGGCGAAAGAAATTCTGGGTTGCACTATTCATGAAGTAGGCTTAGACACAAGTATATATTCTTGTTTCTTACTTCCCTATGCTACTTGAATTTTTATTATCTAGCACCGTTTTATTATTACTGGTACGTACTGTGCACTATATGCGTGTGTGTGTGTGTGTGTGTTTAAAAATAAATAAAAATGACGAGGACAATATTATGCCATATTTCATTTGTTGAACTCTATCAAAGCAAATGTCAAAATTCAATATATGCACTGGAGTTCTTTTCAAATATTGCTTTTCTTAAATTAAATACTTTCTCATACCAACATATTTATGTATGACCTTAAAAATGTTTTAAAATTAAAAAAAGGAAAACAGTGAACTCATAGCTTTATAAAAAAAAAAAGACATTTATTTTTGTTTAGATAGTGGCCTCCATAGTTTTCCTTTCCTTAATGCTAAGAGATTGTTTAATATTTTAGAGCCTTTCTCTAATTCAAATTTAAGAACATAACATTATTTTTCTCAGTGTTACTTTTCCTAAGTAAAATTTCTCCATTTGCCCAGATAAAGCTCAAAGGACGAAATATGTTGACAATAGACTTTCCTTTATTTATACTGCCTTTGTAGATATGTGTGTGTGTGTGTGTATTTAGGCAGCAAATGGCTTTGTAGACAAATATTAAAAACGACAAATTCTGCATCAAATAATTTTAAAGTTGGACTTTTCTAAATTGTGAATAATCCCATTCAGACAAGGTGGAAATTTTGTCAGAAATTCATCCCGGAAGGAAAGTACAATTGAATTTGGGAAAATAATTACCCCCAAGGATATATATATATATATATATATATATATATATATATATATATATATGTATGTATGTGTGTGTATGTATGTATGTATGTATGTATATTTATATTACCCTGGTGTACACCAGACTGACCACAATCAGCTGGTAGGTTTGTTTGGTGACATTGCCCCCCACCCCACCAAGCTAGCTGCAAATGCATAATATGCACACACTAACTAAAAACCAACTGAAAGGAGGAAGAACTGAAGAAAAAAATCTGCCTAAAAATTGCTTTACAATACTAGAGATTTAAACGACCAGAGCATGTATATATTATTAAACAGACAAAGTAACTGATATATATATATATATATATATATATATATATATATATATAAAAAAATTTATTATTTTATGAATTCTTCAAATATGTATCTTCAACTTTATGTTTTCAGAGTAGATGTTCTTTCTAGCCATCTTTGGATCTCACCCAATTCCCTTTCCAAATTCCTGTGAAACAGCCAAAGCAATCCCTCAATTCAAACACCAAATTTTCAAGTTGTAATCCAAAAACAATTTCGATCACAACACAGCCTTTTTGTTATCTCAATTTGTGAACAGTTCTTATTACATAAAGAGAGAGAGAGAGAGAGAGGAAAAGATTAATTCATAATTAATGAAATAACACTGTAGAAGAGAAATTCCAGCAATCATAATAATAATGATGATAATAATAAGAAGAAAGACTTAACTTTATATAAAAATCATAAATGAAGAAAATATGAAGGAAAAGAATCATCATTGGATATAAAGTTAATTTTTTGGGATTCAAGTACACAAGATGATTTCATTTGTAAAAGGTTACTTCTACAAAAAAAAAAAAAAAAAAAAAAAAAAATTAAAAGAGAAAAAAAAATAGGTGAACTAGAATCGGTGAAATTGTGGTAGGAAATATAGCGTCTATTCTCATGTCTGTTGGGGGAGGAGGTAAGGTTTATGTATACTGAATAATAGAGGACTTGAGCAGCAGCATCCTCATTCTTTCTTTCTCCACAGTGGCATGGTAGGGATTAGTCCAAAGTCCAGATCATTGGCAGTGGGACAAGATGGTGGGGGTAGGGATCTTGGAATTAGATCCAGTCTTTTTTTTCTTTTTTTTTTTTTTTTTTTTGTAAATTAGTACAATAGTGACATCAGTGAACATAAGAATTCAAACCCTGTTTACTAGTATCATATTTAGTCATCATCAACTGTACTAATTCTGCAGTCCTGGATTGTGTATAAATCCTGTGAAAGATAAAAGACATTCTAATAATTTTATTTTGTACAAAAATGAAATTTGTTTTCATGCTCTTATAAATGAAGGAAAAAAAAAAAACAAACAAAAAAAAAACACCCACCCTTGCAGTATATGTATAAAAAAAAAAAAAAAAAAAAAAAATCACAGAGAAACCTAACCAATATTTAAAAAAAAAAGAAAAAAAAAAAGGGTGCATTTTATATGAAGTGAAACCTGGGTGAGGACAGTTCTGCCACACCTTTAGCTTTTTTCTGTTGGTTATATTTACATTGTATGTGGTGTGCATATGCATTGTAAGCTTTAAAAGAAAATTCTGGTTTGCACAAGTTCTTTTTTTTTTAAAAACCAGAAACAGGGGACAAGCACCTGCATCAAGTGTCATACAAGAAGCAACCATACAAGAGTTGCAATCACTCAAGATAATGGAATGATTTTTTATCTTATAAAACACAAGGAATGGTCTTCAAGTACAACAGCCGCACATGCAGATGTCGGAGGACTTTTGGTTTTAAAGCTTTCTCTTCTTCATTTTCTTTTAAAAGAAAATGAATAAAACTAGGGAGGGAAAAATAGTAAACACAAAAAAGCTGTAATTGTTTTCATCAATGTTTTTTTTTTTTTTAAACCTTACAATACGAACTTATATTATTAAGTTTGACTGTTCCAGCTGCTACAATGATTCCCATGTAGGTTAAAAAAAGAAGAAAGAAAAAAGGTGGGGTAGGGGCTGGGACTCCATGTGGAAAAAAAAAAAAAAAAAAAAAAAAAAAAAATGCAATTAGTTTTGTTAACAGCAGGAAGACTTGCAGGCATAGTAATGCTAGCAGTAAGTCATAGGTTGAAAATTAAGGATTTTCTCTTTAATTGTAATTACTCAGTTTATTTTTTTTTTTTTTTTGTTACTCTTTTTTTTTTATTAAAAAGGAGTGTGTGTGTGTGTGGGGGGGAGCATTTTTTAAAAAAACAAAAAAAAAACCTACAGTCAATTCGATAAATACTGTGGTGCATATTCTTTTTGACAGGCAAAGAAAATGACACAGGAGTATATAAGTCTATTAAATGTCAGGTTCACAGGTAAAAAGAAAAAAAAAGATGAGGAGGCAAGGAAGTAAAAGGAAAAAGAGTGAAGATGAAGAAAATAAAACAAATATGCACTTGAATTGGACCATTCGTTCTATCATTCGTAAAAAAAAAAAAAAAAAACTGGAGAAAAAAAAACGATGTGTGTGTGTGTATGCGTATGCGTATGTATAAATAAAAAAAAAGAAAAGAAAAATTTAATCTATTAAATGTATTAAACACAAGAAATACAATTTTTTTTGTTTTGTTTTTGAAATGCAACTTTCAATTTGTATAATTATTACCCAACGTAATAATCCCAATCTTTGTACTTTTCTATTTTTTAATTATTTTTTCTTTCTTAAAATCATCCTCATTAAATTCTACCTGCTTGCATAAGATTTCTCTTCAGCTGGCTTATTTTGAAAGTTATTGGAGTTATTACAAGAATCCACTTCCATTTTACTATCTGCAGAATCAGTAGCACTGTCTGACGATGAAACTGTAGAACCACGCACATCAGAGTTCGCAGTAGGATAATATTCCTCGGGGTCAAGTGGTCTTTTCCGTTTCATTCTCAGCGGGTCGAATTTCTGCTTTGGCAGTGTAAAATTTGGCGGTAAGCTGCGGACTTTTGGTGTCTCAGTGTCTTGCGATGTTGGAGAGGATGGCTCGTCCGTCAGATCCACATGGATGACTTTCTCTTTAATCCCAGAATTTATTTGCTCTGAACTGACCCTTTTCAAGCTGACCCGGTATTTTTTCAAGTGTCTCTCCTGAACGTGTCGAATAAAGTTCGATAGGGGTATCTGTTGCTTGCATACCTTGCAAACCTTTTTCGTTAATACTCGCATCTGACATTTATGATGTGCAAGCGCTTGTGCATTGGGCAAAACCATACTGCACCTTGGACACGACTTATGTGCAAGGAGTCGGTGTCTGTTCAACTCCATACTAGTTGGAAATGGTACCTTGCAGAACATGCAGTAATGCCCTTTTGTCTGGGTTGGGGAAGGGGTGTAGCCACCCTTGTTTGGCATGTTGTATGGTGGAGTAGTACATTTTTTAGTTGTATCATATGAATTGGTGTTGCTGTGTTTTACAAGAATACCGTGGCTTGATGCCATGTGGACCTCGGTACCAGAACGGCTCTGGCACACAATTCCACAAACAATACAGCGTTTTTGGTTCAAAAAGTCCTGCAAATTGATCTGATGCGTGTTGGTCATGTGGTTGAGCAGGTGAGTCACTTGACAGCCACAAACAATGCACACCTGAGAGAGTGAACCCTTGGCATAGTGTTTCAGCAAGACCCTGTGTTTCTGGAGACCCTGGCTTGTCCAGAATTTACGGTCGCAAACATCACAGAACAGAGGAGGGTTTGGCTTCTCAAACATCAGAGCAGGCATCTCAACTTTGTGTGCATAGAACAAGTGAATGCGAAGTGCATTCCTATCCTTAACGTAACCATTACACAATTCACAAGTTTCAAATGCACTCACGTCATTGGTATGGCTGTTGGGTACATACTTCTGGTTACTGACTGCTCGGGTCGACATCATATTCTGGTTTTTTCCTGTTTGGTTCATGTTGATAAGATCCTTCACAGGGAGACGTGAATGCATAAGGTTACTGTTATTGACACCTTGGTTAACCATTGATGAACCGCGGTAATGGTTCTGAACCATGTTGCCTCTTCCAGGCGTGAATTGTTTCATTGTTGGGGTGGGTGGACGGACCATTGGTGATCGAATATGTGACGGATGCTGGTAGCAGTTGGATCGAGTCTGATTACCTTGCATCTGATTCGGAGGTTGCATTACATTTCCATGCGGTTTTGAGTGGACCATCATTGGATATCTTTGGTTCATGGAGCCTTGGTTTTGTTGCTGCATTGGAGAAATCTTATTGGCGTTGAAATAACTGGCCCTGTTTGCAGCAGCCTGTTGCTGCTGGAGTTTATACTGCGCTTGTTGGGCCTTTAATTGAGCCTGTTTTGCCTTGTGCAAAGCGATGGCTTTGAGAGCCTCTTCTTTCTCAGAAAGATAGAACACACCGTACAAGCTATAGTTGATATCAGTTTCTGGAGATGGTGCCAGATGTGTTTTTAATTCGAAGATTTTTTCACATTTGAACTTGTGCTGTGTGAGCTTGGTTTTAGAATTGTGTTCAAACGGGCAAAGAGTGCATTGCCAGAATGAAGGTTTGTCCATGCTCCGACCTTTGATGTTATGCTCAGCCTCCATATGAAAATTAAAGGCCACGTTGTTACGGGTAACAAAATCACAATATGAACAGCACAGGTCCTCTCGCTTGTTGATGTGTGGATGTTCTCGGTGCCAGAAGTGCACATTGACCGACTCACTCACAAAGTTGCATAATTTGCATTTCCTGTAACTAAGCTTCAAGTGATTCAATTTTATCGTGAGCTCCTTACAAGATGCACGCATTTTATCCAGCTGGGAGCACTCTGTTTCGGTCAGCTTGCTTGCTTGCTGTTTACGAGACTGAATATGTATAGCTTCTTGGTATACAGACTGCTTGACTATGTCCAAGCCGAGGTTGTTAAGAAAATTGGCCAATGGACCAAGGGGTTCATCAACTTTTTTCAAGAGCTCTGCTTTTGCCCTCTCTTTCAGTATACGCTGCATTTTCACAGACATTGAATGAAGCAGGGTTTCCCGTTTGATGGCTTCAATTTGCTGGACACTGGACGTTGGGGCCCAGTCTCTTCCTTCATCTGTGTCGTTCAGGTTAGGAGAAAAAGGAGACGAAGAAGAACAGGAAGCATAACCGCTCTTGTTCAGAGAGTTACTCCCTAAAACAGGAGTATAAGGGGTGTTTGGGGTGTGTGGCTGAGACATTGGGGTGTTGTAGGAATATGTTGGTGTCTTGGAATTCATACAACCATAGCTGTTTGGAAGACTATTGTTCTGTTTGCTATCATTCATTTGGCATTGACCATTCTTATTCCAATTATTATTAGAGGTATTCTGCTTGGCAATATCTTGAAGACTGTTCTCAGCAAGGTTTATTTCAACTGCTTTGCCAGAACGTCCTATATTTTCTTCAGAGAGAAACTGGACGTCTTCGTCTTCCTCGGTCAGTTTAATCACAGTTTTGTCCTTCTTGTCTTCTTCAGATGACGACTTGTTGGACTGGTTTTCTTTCTGCTCTGACGATTCTTCCGGATTGAGCGTCACCAGGATCTCTGATCCGTCTTCGACGGTGATCTTATCGACGGAGACCTCGTCTTTTTCTTTACTTTCTTCTTTATCTGGAGACTCTTTGTTCTTGGAATCGCCTTCGGTTGGACTCTCAGAGTTTTCCCGATTTCCGTTAGAGCTTTTTTTTAAAGGCTCCCCCTCCTCCTCCTCGTCCTCCTCCTCTCGGTAGGATTCTTTCTCGGTGCCGTTCTTTGGAAGAGTCGTGTTAAGATCTTCGACCTTTTTCATTTCTTGATCACCAGTTTCCGAGTTGTGTTTGTCCATGCCAATTTTCTTTTAATTACCAAGAGTTCTTTGCATACTTCCACAGACAATAAGAGATGCAGTCTGAAAGTAGAATAAAGAAAAAAAAAGAAAGAAAGACATATCAGAAATTATTCACTTTGAACCTTTTAAGTGTCACCCCATTTTTCGGTGTATAAGAAGCACACTTTTACCCCCAAATCAGTTTGCAATCTATACACCAAACGTATGAAAATACATGATAAACAAAAGTCAGAAAACATAAAATAAAAGCTAAGGACACAATTGGCTCTTAGACATAGTGTGGCGTAACTGCAACCTTTCAATGATTCTAAGTCTTTAACTGAAAGAGGAATGGAATAACTGGATGTAGCAGGAAGATTTTATGATGTTACCTACTGGATGAGCAAAACACTAAAACCTGCTCAACAATCACTGAAGTTAAACATTGTTGAGCCTGGTCAGTACCTAAATGGGTGTCCGCTTTGGAATACCAAATGTTGTAAGCTTGGATGTGCAGGTGGTGTAATGGATAATAGTTCAGAATTGTTAATATGGGAGCCAAGTTTCAATTCCTGATGGGTTTGTTTTATTCACTTATGTGCACATGGGAAAAATATGAATCCACCTATTGTCACCCAAGTAATTAGTAAGACTTTTATTACTAAGCCATTAATATATTAAAAAAAATAAAAAATCTTAAAATCTAAAAGTATTTTCTAGCTTTAAATAATCTACAAAGGGTTGATAAGTCATAGAAAACAAATCATTCAACCAACACTTGCTCAGATTTGCATGTGGGTGAAGAATTCATACGAAAAGATGAGACCAAGGATGACATCTTCTTTGATTATATTGGATTTGACGGTCCGATTCCTTTCATTAGTGAAAGCAATGAGGATTTGGAAACAAATTAATATTCTTTTCTTGATTTATGGTATATTGTTTTGATGTCTTCAGCACTTTTGGATCTAGAAAAGTGTTTCCCAACCTTTTTTGTCACCTCCTCACCTCAAATTGAATTTCAAATATACTGAATTCATCTTTCATAGCAAGATGACACTTAGGTATTAGTGCAACAAAAACAAAAAACAAAAGAAAACATTATTTGATAGCTTATCTCAATGTTTTCAATGTGATGGTTGGCTTTGTTGCTTACTGGTGAAAGCTCTTAATCTAGATTCCATGTAGGTTAGAATTAATCGTAGATCTCCTAGTTTTGTAATGTGCAAGTGGTTTCTTTGTTTAACACTAGGATGGCTGAGGTGTCGTTTTCGACACATTCAAATTTTCAACAAATTACTATGGAATAACTAGTTTTGGTTCGATGCTGAAGCTTATGGACAATTATTGAATTTTAGCAAAGATGCTTAACAGACTTAATTCTTTAAAAAATATTCAGTGGAATAGCTGATATTTGAGGTTTTACCTTGAATGTCCGAGGTGTTGTTTTTGACAACTAGGCTATTTATAGGGTAAATGCATTGAAATAATATCATAACACGGCAAATGTGCAGAGGATGAAACTAGGGTACTGTTAGTAACATGTAAAGATTGTGGAATCTAAGATATTGCTAAATAGTCGGTCCTACAGGATTGTAGAAAGAATGTTATAGCCTACTTCAAAATGATGCCTAATGTTGTGTAATAGTAATATTCTTTAATAAACTATGTATTGCAAACATGAGTAATTTCATTAACCATATATGATTATTTTTCATGCGAAATATTAAAAATCAATCATAAGGTGCCGAAAACGACACCTTGGCCATCCTAGTGTTAAGAAGCTGTGTAACTGTGTTGAAGCCACATTCAGCGATATAGGAAGTTGGAAGAGCAATGAAGAAAAGTTTTAGGTATCTTTCAGAAATTTCCTTTTGTAGCCAATATTGAATAATTCTTGAAAAAAAAAAACACAACAACTCCCATTTCCCCTTTCAACATAACAGAGCTCACATAGGGTTGTTAGTACCAATGTTGGGAAACACTGGTCTAGAACAATACATTACTAACTTTTAAAGTACGATTGATTTTTTGTTCAATAAATCTTTTAAATATGACTGTAGGCCCCCACTTTCAAACGAGGGTGTGTCATATATTCTGGAAAATATAGCATATACAAAATGCTATCTATGTATGATAGAGGCACATTGTCAAGGAAGTGTTATCGGCCCGGGGAAGTAATTTCAGCATGTGGCACCATTTGGAAGTGCCTGTAAACCATACCATACCCCATAGACTGACCCAACCCTTGTGAGTTAAATTGGGTAGCTGGGACTATTTTGGAGGCTGTCAATGGTTGTCACAAGTCATTGTGACTGAGGTTTTAAGTGTACTGGCCGGGGTTCAAATTGTGCTCTCCCAGAAACTATAACTAAGGCTCACTCAGCATATTTACAGTATAAATCACAGGTGGGCTGCATGGTTGCTGAACTAACACAAATGTGCCTGAGCAGGTGTCTGTAACAGGGATTGGTTAACTGATGGGTGTGCTCAAAAACTGGTAGCAGGAAATTTTTAGCGGGAGGAAACTTTTGGGTAACATCTTGTAAAAAAAATAATAAAAAAAAATTCATGTTCAGAAGCATATTTAAATTTTTTAACAATCATTTTGTTTAATAAGACTCAAGATTACATCCTTTAGGGATTCTTTTTTGGTATGAACTGCATGCCAATCAAAGCTTTGATATTTACTAAGCTCAGTTTAGTATGAAACAAGATTAACTGTAGACAATAAAGTAAGAAAACTATACTGTGGTAATCTTCCAAGCAGGTTTTGGAGATTAACCGTAGTATGGCATTTCCAGGTAGGGGTAGGAAATTAACCATAGCATGGTATTTCCAAATAGGAGAAAGGTTTAAATTTTGCCCAAGGACATTTCATTTCCTTTTAAGCAAATTCTCCAGGGAAAGATATGAAACCATCTCCTCTTCTTGCAGTTTTGGCTAAAATAACAGGTCAGACTGAACTTTTTAGCCTTGCTTAGTAATTAGTCTAGGACAATTTTGAATCAAAAACTGGTTAGATGTGAGACTAGCAATCCTGCCCTATAAAACCAGCTATAGAAATTGCAGCAGCAACATCTTGTATGGTGAGGCTGGGGCCTTATAGACCACAGAGAAACTACAGGTTCATCTCACTGACAATTCCATTTGCAATACTCCACTGCAGATTGTATCCCTTTAAGTAATTGATAATATCATTTCTTAATATTGGGTAACACATTCCAGGAAAGGAAGGTAATAATTTACTTCATTTATACAAGATGTGGCAGAAATACCTTCCACATAATGGTAAGACACTAGTAGCAATGGTGTCTTCTTCGTCTAGCTAATGGAGGTATTTTTGTCACATCCTGTATTAGAACTAATTTCTTGTGAGCTCTAAAACTGATCTAATTTCAAGTAACAATCTATCACCTTGTAGATATTAATAACAACCCATTCCATTTGATAAGTCCGTCAGTTTTGTACTCAATTCTTAGTAATTGTTTCCCAAAGTCTTAAAAATGTGTGTATATGTATGTCCACAGCACTGGAAGTGTTAATGTCAGTCATGGCTACCCAAAGGTTCAAGGAATATAAGGTTTTTCTAGACCCTAAACCTTATGGCGATATCACATTGAAACACGAGTTCCTTGAAGTTAAGCAACACTGAGTCTGGTCAGTACCTAGATGGGGTTCATTTGAGAATACCAGGTGTGTAAGCTTGTCTGTGTGGGTGGTGTAATGTATAATGGTTTGGAATTGTTAATCAGAGACCTTGGGAAAGGTATAATCCCCCTCTTCTCTGCCAGCTATGGGTTAATTAGTAAGACTTGTGTCCTTAAATCATTATTATCTAAAAAAAAAAAAATTTTTTTTATAAGCTGTTAAATGTAAATTCACAAAGTTATCTTAAAAATTCTGAAAAATAAGTTTGTACTAAACCCCCCCCCCCCCAAAAAAAAAACAAAAACAAACAACTGACTCTGCCTTAACACTTTCACTATTGCATTGTTGCAATGGGTGTAGTGGCCTTTTTGAGGTGGAAATAACAAAATTTACTGGAAATAAATAACTATAAACACAGTGATTGTAATTTTTCATGGGCACTTTCATTTTGATTGTGACCAGAAACTCTGAAGTACAATTGTAAGCTAAATGCAACCTAACCGTGAACATAATAAAAAAGATAGGTCACAAAATTGGTTGTATTGTACACTACTATACGTCTATACCGGTTTGAAAATAGCACTAAGCACTAATTAGTTTATAACACAAATGCTAGGGACCAACATTTCCCAATGTCTTAAAAATGTGTGTATATGTCCACAGTACTGGAAGTGTTAATGTCAGTCATGGCTATCCAAAGGTCCAGGGAAGATAATACATTTCACTATAGCATTATTGCCTAACAAATCTAGCCTGTTTTAAGAAAAGAAAAAAAAGTCTATTTTCTAGCACTGATGGTGATCTCATGGATGTGCCATTTTAGTTTTGATCAGATACTCTGCAGTACAGACCAAGCTAAATGACATCCCAACACACAATATATCACAAAACAAGTTGTATTGTATGCTGCTAGACAGGGTGCAATGGGAAAATTGTTGCTATTTTATATATTTTTAATTTTGTGAATATGAATTGTTCTTTTTATTTTGTTGACTGCACAGTATAGTAGGGTCAGTTGGGAACCATCTGTGAGAAAAAGAGCACCATGATGTAATTTATTCTCCCAGAAATTTGGAAACGGCATGATGTACTGCTTGGTATTCAACACTGGAAGCTCCAATACAAACATCTCAGAGTGTGCATCAATATGAGGACAATGCAGAGGATTCGGAAAGAGTTGGGTGAGTCTAATGGTGATTACAAAGGTATGGCAGCTTAGAACATTCACTGATCGTTTTGATAAAAAAAGAACTCTCAAATTTGCTGGTGAGGGCCAAAACTCAACATGGAGGCCTGCATCAAGTGCCTTGAGGAGGTAGTGCTGCCCTGGGTCAAGAAGGTGGCTGTTGAAATACCCTATGTCTGGCAATAGGACTCTGCACCATACCACACAAGCAGGAGAACCCCGTCGTGGCTGTCAGAATATCATTGCAATCACATCACTTCTTACATCTGGCCACCTAACTCCCCAGACAGCAACCCCCTTGATTATTATTATATGTGGGGCACAGCTGAGTGACAGAAAAATAAAACTCCTTGTAATACCAAAGATGACCTGAGGGCAAGGATTATGGTAGCATTCACCAACTTTAGCAAGGAGACCATCTACAAGAGATGCAGGAGATCCTGAAGTCGTCTGGAGGCCGTGGTTGAAACCAATGGTGATTTTATTGAATAAATTTGCTCTTTAGTATTTCAAGGTATTTTTGTCTAATTTTTACTAAACATATCTGTTAAAATGAGATGTCAATGTTATTTTCATTTTTGCGTAACTTAGAAGACAATTTATCCATCGCACACTGTATGTTTACAATTATTTGGAAAAAGTACTAAGTTAGTTTGTAACAAAACTGCTTAGGACTGATAATTCATAGTGTCTTGTAAATGTTTAGATATATGAAAGTAGGCAATGTAAGTTTGCAAAGATATATATATATATATATATCTGTCTGTTTACAGCCAGCAACAAAAGTATTACTTATTACAAAACAGGTAAACAGTTTTGTAATTTTTTTGTTCATTTATGACTAGTTTATATTTACTTAAAAATGAAAAGAAAAATTGATTCATTTACTATGGCTTATCAAACATTTGCAGGTTATTTAAAGCCAGAAAATAAATATTTTTAGATTTTTTTGAGATAATAATTTAGTGATACAAGTGTTACTTAATTAACCCATAGTTAGGGTTTGGTGGGGTATTGGGTAGGAGAAAAGGTGGATTCATCCCTTTTCTGAGTAATGCATATAAGTGAATAACTGGAATTGGAACTCAACTCCATGATTATCATTATTATTCTGAGCTATTATCCATTACACCAACTATAGACATTCACGCTTACAGAACCTGGTATTCCCAAATGGTCACCCATCAAGCTTGATGTAGTGTAAGTTTGGTGATCATATAGGAACTGGCATTTCAATGTGATATGGCCATCAGCCAAACAAAATATGGTTTTATGTGCAGATAAATACGATTAGTTAAATGATAGAATAATTTGAACATTTATCTTGGAAATAGAAATGCCCAAAGGTAAATGTGGAAAACACTTAGTATTTTGACTGAAACTTAACTGACAAAAAAGTGTAATGGATTTAACATTTTGTCTCTGAAATATAACTGAAAGATGACCAAAAGCCAAATCTGCTTGTGTGTGTGTATATATATATATATATATACACACACACACACACACACACACTCCTAATGCTTGTTCTTTCCTATGCTAATATTACTCCACACAGTAACCCTCTACTTTGAGTAACTATTGGGCCTTGTATTGGGTGAACATTTGTAAAAAAAAAAAAAAAAAAAGTTCAATCAATACAAGGCCCAAGAGCCGCCCAAGGTAGAAGGTTACTGAATGAAATTGTATGGATGCAAGAGGAAAAAATAAGTGTAGATTATGAGAATATATAAGATAGATAGCAATTGACTCTAGACTTGAAGAGGTTAAAATTGTAGTGGTTTTGGGAGCATTCAACAAAGCAGCGCTTCTTGAAGAAGAAGCCTTCAAAGTGGAACTTCCTCCTTACTAGTGGAATATGAAGGGAATGAAAATGAGTTAAGCCTGTGTATGTGGCATGGCATGACCTAGCTCTAAAGGTCTGAACTGGTGGAACCAAGGAATGTAGCTTGTCTGAATATTTAAAGATTTTAAATAAATGTATGAGACAATTTAGAAATCTCGTTTTGACATGAAAACAAATATATAAATAAAAAGCGAGTAATTAGTAAAATTTAATCTTAAAAATGATACAATTATATTTGATTTAAACAAAAGTAACAAGTTTCAAAATCAAATTTATTGCCCCTAAAATTGTCCCCAGATTTTGAGAGCTGATAAAAATAGGATTAATCATTAACTAGACACAGAATTCTGACTAAGCAGTAAAACAAAAAAAAAAAAACAACTGTTTGGTCAGAGTTTGCAAAGTTGGTTATACTGAGAACTTTTCCAAAGAAGGAACGTTAGTTTGCTTACACTAAGAGTCAAGAGAATCAAGGGCAGACAGGAGCTATGACTATCTGAAGGGGTCAAAAATCTCTTTGCAGTTTATATTTTCACTTTATCAAAAACCAGTCTTGCATTCTGAAGGTGCTTTAAACATTTGTTGGAGACAAACAACTCCCTAAATTAATTTTAAAATTTAACCTTTTGAACTCATCTGAATTGAAACTTCTTTTTGAATATTCTTATTGATACATAATCAAATGCGATTTAAATTTAGACAAAAATCTGACAGAATGTTAAATATATAACACAATTTTGAAAACTTAATGACATCTAAACAAAAGAATGTATAAATAAAAAAAAAGAGTTGATATTAATAAAATTAAAACTACAGTAAAATTCTAGTGTTCATATATGACTAAACATGAATTATGTTGTCTCACCCATGCATATTTGGTTTAAATAAAACCTATTTTTCTGATGACGCTGTTTGATCAGCAAAAGTTGTAAAATTAGTTTTCCAATTATTTTTTATTTTAATCAATTCAACTTAAGTAAGGCAACAATGCCTCCAAGACACAAAGGGCTACTGGGAGTGAAAGAGAATGAAAAGATTTTAGAAGGAACTGGAAACCCAAACAGGGAACAAGGGATAAACTTATATTTCTAAAAGACTGAGGAGGAGTGTGAACTGAATGATATGTGAACCCATCTACTAATATTGAGGAGAAAAAAAGTAAATAAAATTTCAGCATTCAGAGATGTTAAATGAAACCAGAAATCCAATCAAACAGGAAACAAGGGATAAACCTTTACCTCTGTTCAAAAGACTGGAGGAGGAGTGTGAACAGGGCAATAGGTGAACCTATTTGCTATTATCAAATACAAAATTCATTAGAATATCCTAGTGGTAATTTTTATCTGAATTTTTCACTCTTAATGTTCAGAAGTGTTGGATTAATTATATAGACAAGGAAGAGGATTATGTTGAAAAAAAATATATGTTGTGTAAAGTAAGCTTCAGAATTACTGACATACTTCGTTTACATTTATGAATAAGAATTTTATATAAGCAGAATCTGTGTTCATCTCAGTATTCAGTAATGTGCAGGCAGTATAATGGATAGTGGCTAGGAATGAGAATTTGGAGAGCCAAGTTCATTACATCCACAACATACATTGGTCACCCAAGTACCACACTCTCTTATAGGTTAACCTTTCACTAATTGATATAATGGATAACTACTCCAAATAAGAAATCAGAGAACAGTTTGAATTCCAGTTGTATTTATTCAATTATGCACAAATACCCTTGGGAAAGCTGTGTCTCCATCCAGTCTTCATCAGGTGTTTGTTTAATCAGGTAACATTCAAGAAATTTCAAACTGAACCCTTTATTTAAGAGATAGAGATAGAGTGTTCTTTTTTACTGAGAATCTACAGATGTTTTGTCTAGTTCTTACAACTCAGTTTCAAAAATTCAAACAGAAATTAAAACCTTTTAAAATTTAAATTACTTTTTTTTCATTCCCACTGTTCTTAGATTAAAATTCTTTTTTAAAAAGATAATTCTGCTTTAATTATTTCCAAACTAGAAATAATTAAAGCAGAATTATCTTAAATTTTTTTTTATACGTTTCCTTATTTAGGATTTTATTTGCAGTTCTTTGTAGAATCTACTTCATTTCTATACTTCTAATGTCGCCACCTAAAACTCTGAAATTTTATTTACTTTTTCTCTCAATAGGAACAGTTAGATTTGTACGTTGTCCAGTTCACACTCCTTCACATCCTTTTGAACAAGAGTAGAGGTTTATCCCTGGTTTCCTGTTTAGATTTAGGTTTTAAGTTCCTCCTAAAATTTTCCCTTTCTCTTTCATTTCTGGTGACCCTGCAAAAAATATTCATCTCAAGCATAGTGATGCTATTAAAATAAAAGGGGTTACTGAGAGTGAAAGAGAACAAGAAGATTTTAGTATTGGGTTTCTGGTTACTTGTAAAATCTTTTTTCGTTCTCTTTCATTCCCAGCAGCCCTTTGCATCTTGGTGGCATTAACACTTGGGGTGAAATGATTAAAAAAAAAGTTTGTTATTCATTAGGTGCTTGATTATTTTAGCCTTGTACCAGATCATTTAATTTTTGTCATCTAATGGAGGAAAAAAAAAAGTCTCATATTTTATTGGAAGCATAATCATTTTATCTCAAGCAAGGAGATAATGCCACTAAGACACAAGGGGTTACTAAGAATGAAAATTTAAACAAGGAGAAAGGACAATAAAAGAACAGACTCAGGGAGATGGAAGAAGATGGATATTGCATTAAAATTTTTGAAGATCGTAAGTGACAGGAAAGCAAAAAATTGATAAAGGATTCCAGCTATTTGAATAGTAAAACGACGAGATCTAGTTGCCAATCTAGTAGTACGCTTAAATTCATGTGGTTATAGTACCAAGGAGGAGAGTGCATTAGAACAACTGCCATGAAAATATTTATAGTGAAAAAAGAAAAGAGGCTCGATTGAAAATTGATACGATTACTATGGAATTACAATACCCTCTACTCACTCTAGGATATAGATAAAAATGGCTCTCCACAGCTTCCTTTAAGGTCTGTAAATTGTGCCCTGCTATGATTGTACTTGGTGAAAAACACAAAAGTGGTTTCCCAATGCCTTTTTAAATTGAGAGTTGTCTTTTTTTTGTCAACCAAGGCTAGATAGACTAATCTGCCTTACTATTTAATCCTATAGCTTGGTAGGTGATAGAGAAAGAGAGAAAAGAAGGAATCATGACAGTCCCCACCCCCTGAGTGTAAAATGAACATGAACTGCTGTAACCAGAATTTGAACCTGGCTCAGAGATTCCATTTTCCGGTGTTATTTGCAAGGCCATCTGCGCCGCCCGGAATTATCAAAGGCTACCCAATAAAGCTCATCTTCTAAATTAGTCACTTAAAGAAATCCATAGAATGGATTTGCAGAAATGTAATAACATCATAAATCTGTTTGTTTAAATTAGTGTAATATTAGTCAAGATTAGAAAAGTTGAAAGATTTAACTATATTTTTTTACCACTGTCCAGTTTGACTTATAAAATTTGCTACTTGCCTATATTTACTTATATTTTAAGTAAAAAGATTATTTATGTAATAATCATCACTGTCATTGTAGTAGTAGTAGTAGTACTTCCTTAGATGCTATGTTTGACTTATCAGAATTCTTGCAGTAGACTGATTGCCAACCAAAGCTATATGACTCAGCCTGTCCATAGCTGGGAAGGGGGAGGGAAGAAGAAGAGAAAAGATGCATTCATACCTTCCCCAAAGGTAGTGGTGTATAAGTGAATGTAACAAACTCTCTCAGATTTCTCATGCTGAGCTGCTATCCATTACACCCACCCCCAGCACATCCAAGTTTAGGCTCAACATTGCTAAACTTTGGTGAATGGACGAGAACCAATGTTTCAACATGATATGGCCACATGACTAAATACTTTTTCAGAAAACCTTTTCTGATATAAATATTTAAATCTTATGGTAAAAAATTAGAAAATACATGATTGGCTACAATTAGAGAGATCATGAATACTGATTTTTTTTCTAAATTTATTGATAAGTTTTTATTACTTTAAGTATAAAGAATTAAAAATATATTTCCTAAATAATATTTATAGTCATTTATTTTCTTCCTAATTTTTAATGCATTTACAAAATGCAGATCGGCAAAAAAAAGTCATAAATTAAGCATTTAATCACTCCCCACCCAGAAAAGTTTGTGGTAAAGTCAAAGAAAATAAGAAAAGCAGAAACCTTGTAAGGAATATTTTTCCACTTAAATGCCCGTCCCTTAGGAAAGGTGGTTTCCTGATGTCTTCTGCACAGATTCCTTTTCTTTAATATCTGTGACACGTCATATCTTCTTGGGAAATATACAAATAGGTTCTTATTTACATTGTTCAGACGTGTCCTTGGTTTTATTGCTCTATTCGCTCAAAATCCCAGTTTTGAATTTAGAGTTGTCTTTCTCTTACGTTGGTTGCCATCCAAAGCTAGACACTTGATATCTGCATTAAAGCTTATGTAAATAAACATAAAAAATGGTTAACAATTCTTATTTACTAATCAAATATTGATCATCTACAGGGTACAATGGATAAATTGTCGTCTAAATTATTCAAAAATGAAAAAACACTGACATCTCATTTTAATAGATATATTTACCAAAATTACACAAATTCTTCTGTACGGTCTCCTTGTTTAAGTGAATGAATGCTGCCATAATTCTTACCTTCAGTTCATCTTTGGAGTTACAAGAAATTTTGCTGGTCTCTCACTCAAAAGTGCCCCACGCATAATAATCAAAGGGGTTTGCAATCTGGGGAGTTAGATGGCCAGATGTAAGGTGTGATGTGGTCGTAGAAATTGTCTGACAGCCATGATTGAGTTCTCCTGTTTGTGTGGCATGGTGCAGAGTCCTGTTGCCAGACATAGGGTCTTTCAACAGCCACCCTCATAACCCAGGGCAGCACTACCTCCTAAAGGCACTTGATGTAGGCCACCGTGTTGAGTTGAGGCCCTCACCAACAGATTTGGGAGTTCTTTTTTTATCAAAACGATCAGAGTGAGTGGTCCAAGCTGCCATACCTTTGTAATCACCATTAGACTCACCTAACTCTTTCCGAATCCTCTGCATTGCCCTCAGATTGACACACAAACACTGAGATGTTTGTACTGGATCTTCCAGTGTTGAATACCAAGCCGTTTCCAAATTCACCCTTTTAACCTAGGGTAGCACTACCACCTCAAGGCACTTTATGTTGTAGGCCTCTGTGTGGAGTGAGGCCCAAACCAACAAATTTGGGAATTCTTTCTTTATCAAAACCGATCAGAATAAGTTTTTTGAATTGAGGTACATTTGTAATCACCATTACACTCATTCAACACTTTGCAAGTCCCCTGCACTATTCTCAGTTTTACACCCAAACACGCTGAAATATTAGTATTGGAGCTTCCAGTGCAAATGCCAAGCAATATCACATGCTGTTTCCAGACTTATAGCGGAGTGAATTGCATCATGGTGCTCTCTTTCTCACAGATGGTGTTTGACTGACCCTACTATACTGTGCAGGTGATAAAATCAAACAACACGCACGCACAAAATTAAAAATATAAAATGGCGACAATTTACCAATCGCACCCTGTACGTGTATGCTTTATATTTTATAATAAATATTTCTGTATTATATTAGGTTTTTAAATTTCGTTCCAAATAAAGTTCTTGTGGATTGTGTAAGGAAATGATGTTGTTTACGATTTTAGAATTAGCAAAATATATTTATTCCACTAACCTGATAGTAGGAACAGAACCTCAAAAATTCAGTCCAATGTTTGAACATCAAGCTAAGCATGTAAGTATCCTCTTTCTAGTAACATCGACTTTCAACGTAAGACTGAATTACATTGCAATATAGTGGATCTACTCGGTAGGGACATTAAAAACAAACAAGTTAAATTTCATTGGATGTTGTATCTCACTGACAAAGTCTGATCTTGTGTGCTAGAAAAATAAATAAAAAAATTATTAAAATACTTGAAATATTTGGTTAAAAATGTCTTTTAAAGAATTAATATCTGAATGAATTCAGTTTAGTTTGTACTATGCATGTGGAGTTTTTATTTTTAAAATATAATTTATCATCTGAGGCACAAAATACAGATGTATTGTTCAATTTAATAGAACTTGAATTTTATAATTTATTTTTAGAATAGACTAAATTTTTGGTACCTGTTACAAAACTGTTTTGAAAGGTTGGAACAACAGAATTGATTGATACCATTTTCAATCCTTGTCCTAGAAAAATTAATGATAAAAAAACATTTCGAGGTTTATTTTTGACAGGAATAAACATAATTGAAATAAATTTAAAGCATTAGAAAAAATAAGAACACCGTAATTTAGTTGTAGCCATGTATGGTAAAAGGTTATCTTTATTATGGAAATATTAGAATTAAGTAATTTGTGGTACTAATATGCAACTAACAACTACTTAGCATCCTTTCTATAAAATTCACCCCCCCATCAAAAAAACAACAACAAAAGATGTGATTTTGTACAGCACTTATTTTCAAATGAACAGTTTGCATAATTAAATTAAATAAAAAAACTATCGCCATCCCATTATGTGGTAAAATTATAAAACGAGTTATGATTTAATTTTTAAAGCATGACTCAACGCCGGCTTACCTCACTACACGAAAAAAATAAACACATTTTGTTCAATTAATATAATAAAACATTTAAAAATTATATTATTCAAATAAATTATCCGGAGGTTTTTTGTTGAAGAATCAAATATTTTTTAAATTTAAAAAGAAGTGAGCCGATGAAATGTTAAAAAAATTTGCCATAAAATTTCGATATATTTTCATGTGATACAACACAACAGGATATATTTTTGTCAATTATTTTAAATTAATACATAACTTAAAACAGAAATATGTTAGTGATAATTAATATAAGGTAATTAATCTTTTTAAAATTTTAGCCATCGAAATTCATATTTAATTTTACAATTTCAATTATAAAAACTCGAGATTGCTTGACAATCAAACATTAAATAATAACAATACACAATGATAGCGGGGGAAATATAGATGGTAGTAAGTAAGTTTATATAATTTTTTGATTCTAATAAAAATAACATTTTTTATACTGAATATATTTAGGGGTCTATAATAAAAAAAAAGGGATGTTTTTAATACCTTTTTCTATAACTGCAACAAACGAAGGAATTACGCAGTTATCTCTCTTGTGTCAGCCATTTTGCCTTTAATAAAGAAAGAGAACTGAATTGCTTGCTTTATTGTTCTCGTAGTCACAATAACCTTAGACATGAAATAAACGAGTCAATAAATAAATAATAAATGGAAAATTAAAGGCATGTTTTAAAATAATATTAAAAAAAAGAAGGAAGATATTCTTTCTTTATTGTCTTACTCTTTTCTTTTCGGTCTTCAAAGTTTATTTTAAAAAAAAATAAAAAATGAGTAAGAAAAAATAATGTAAATAATTTGAACAATATAAACTTTGGATCTTAAATATTTTTAAAGATTAATAAAAATTCAAAGAATGTTAAAAAAATGTTAGATGAAGGAAAAAAAAACTTTAAAATTAAAAAAAGTAATAAAAATATTTAAGACACGAAAGAGCAAAATTAAAAAAAGTATATATCTGATCGTTCAATCTAATGTTTATAGTCAAATAAATATTAAATTTTTTTTACCAAATTTAAAGGTATTTAAAAAATAAAAAAGCGAGGGGGGGGGGGGAGAAAAGACACAATGAACATTTGCAAGGGAGGCAACTCTTTGGAATTGGGGGAAACTCTCCGGAGAAAGAAGGCGGTAATGTATCAACAGTTTTAAGAAGTTAGATAATAAAGAATTTTAATTTTTAATAACCAATTAAAAATAAATTATAATTTATTTTTTCTTTCCGTTTGCGCAAAAGATAAAAAATACCAGTAATATAGACAGAAAAAAAAAATTATAAAAAAGGCGGGCAGTATAAAATGTAAACCCCCATAGTTTACCGGTGTGCTACTGTGTAGCCATGTCGTATCGATTCCGAAGAGTTAAGTCGCAAGAATTGAACTATTTCAACACAAATAGAAATAATAGGTTACAATCAATGCATGATTCAAGTAAAAAGATATATCCATGAGAGAGTTATAGACTTGAATTGGATAAAATTCTTACTAGAATTGAAGAATTGGTTGTTTTTTGAGGAGCAGAAAAAGCAGCCACCGTTTATGTCCGCGGTCCAGTTTTGAGCTGAGATAAATAAACAGATAAAATATGGGCGGGAAACACAATGGGGAGAGACAAGCAGAGTCAGGTTTTCTTTTTTTTTCTCTCCCCATAAAAAAAGTAAAAAAAACTTTAAAAAATAAAAAAGTAGATTTTATTTTACAATTTTGGCACTGCTACCAAGAAAACAGGTAGAATAATTAAAAGTAAGTTCATAAAATAAACATTTAAAATAGGAGCAGTCTAGAAATAACATCCAACTCTGGAACCCAAAATCCAATTCTAACATTAAAATAATTATATATATATATATATATATATATATATATATATATGAGAACTTTTAGTTGTTGGATGTACAAAATTTTAAGCAAGTTCTGAGGTAAAAAAATTAAATTTTAAAATAGTTTTCAGTAACTTAAAAATTAAATTAAAACTTGGAAAAGAAAAAAAAAAAAAACAAAAAAAAAACTCAAACTTTATCAGAATCTGGAAAAAGTCCAAAACTGTATTTTCACATTATTTTGCATAATATTTCATTATATTACAAAATCTTTTAGCATTCAGTCAAAGTATCATAATTGGAGTCAAAAAAAAAAAAAAAAAAAAAAAAAAAAAAAAAATTGAATTTAAAATTAAATAAATAATTTAAAATAATTAGCCACAGGCTGTTAGCCAAAAAAAAAATTTACTCACAAAATAAGGTACTATAAAATATAAAAAAATAGATGAGGGGAAAAAGACTTGCCCTTAATTTCAAATAAGATTTTTAAAAAAAATCAAACAAAAAGAAAGAAAGAAAGCTATTAAATTTTGAATTTAATTCTGATTTTTTCAAGTTTAAATAAAAATAAAGATTTAATAATTTAAAAAAATCTCTAAAATGGTCCTAAATCATTTTTTTTTAAGGATATGGGAAAATTTAGAGTTTTAGGTTCAGATAAATGGAGGGAAAGAAGACAAAAAAAAACCAAACTAAAAAACAAAACAATAGGAAGAGAAATAAATAATTTTGTTAGTTTAGACATTGTTTTAAAAATTTCTGGAAAAATTTATAAATGTGCGTTACTGTTTGTTATATAAGATATTTTTCCTTTTTATGAATCAATTTTGTTTGTGTTTTATGGGTAAATTGTTTAAAACCGAAATGATTTTTAAAGTTTTCAAGTCTGGTGTGTATCTTAAAAAAAAAAAAAAGCAGGAAGGAAGAAATGAGGAACAAAGGAAGAAAAGATTTTAGGCGTAAAAAGAAAAAGAAAGAAAAAAAAAAGGCGACGTGGTTTAAATTTTGACGAAAAGAAAATGAACGATTTTTTCATTTTTTTTACTACGTTTCATATTACGAAAAACTAAACTTTAAAAAAAAAGTCTTTTAAAGGTTAAAAATATAATTATATGCAAATTAATAAAGATTTAATTATTTTATCGATACTTAACTTCACAGAAAAGAAAATAGATGCCGGCTTTTAAAAAAATCTAAAATACTGATTCTCTTTTTCCTTTTAGTTTTAAGCTTTTTTTTGTTCAATTAAAAAGAGTTTTAAATTATTTTAAAAACCAACATTGAATTTTCCGCGAAAAATAGAACTGTTTACTTTGATACACTTTAAGTTTTAATTAATTAACTTAGAGGCTAGACGAGGCTGGACATTATATTCGTATTATTGTATATAATGTACAATACATTCTTAATTTATACAAAAAGTTTAAACAAAAGTAGCAAAGATAAGGAATAATATTTTTGGTTAATGATTTTTAAAATAAGATTAAGAATTTATTTTTGAGCTTGATCTTAAATAAAAAGGTAAGCAGAAACTTGTGCATTTTTAGACCATTTTTGATTTAAAATCAAAATTAGCTAAAAAAAAATAATTCATTTAAATTTAATTGTGGCTTTAAAAATTAATTAAGAATGGTCTAATGATCATATATAACTTAAAAATTTTAAGTTTACTTTCTTCTGCTTACCTTATTAAAAAAAAAAGAGAAGAGAAAACCTACCGAGAACAGACATCCCAACATATAGTTTTAGAGATAGTTATATATAAAATCAAAATCCAGCATTGAAAAAGAAGAGATATTTTTTAGGTAAGTCTTTACTCTTTAAGATTTATTAATTTCTTTTGCTATTTCATTTTTCAGCCAACAATTAAAATTTGCCTCTTCCTTCTTTACTGCCATAGACAGGTTCTCCTACTTACTATAAAACTCAGCTCATTTCTTCCCCGTAATATAAGTAAAAGAAAAAAGAAAAGATACACCCTTCCTAAAAGAATTTTTTTTTCATTTCATCCCCCCAGGAGGAGCCGGATAATAACCACACCTGATTCATTTTCCTTTTTTTTTTTTTTTTTTACCCACATCTCTCACACAAAAACACACATATTCTCTCTAGTAATCTAGATCTTGATGAATTCTTATTTTAAAAAGAAAGAAAAAAGGCAAGTGTTTACCTGGGTGACAAGGAAAACCGTGTAAAAAGTTGTCCTTTGCGGTTCGTTAATTAATATATATATATATATATGTGAAAGTTATTTTTTCGTAAGATGACGATATAAAATCCTTGGATTGTCGAAGAATTAAGTGATGAACATATCAAAGATATATATACAGATATAGATAGATTTGTAATGTATATATTACAAAGTATTTTATCTATATATACGGGTGTATGTGTAGTTTAAAAAGTGTGTTGTGTTGTAGTATTGGGTGGTATATGAAGTTGAAATATATATAAATAATATATTTATATATATATATATATATATATAACAATGCTATATGTCTGTGTGTATATTTTTATATATATATATATGTATAGATATAGAGATAGATGATATATATGTATCTAAGTCTATATATAGGTAGAAAAAGGCCTTTATTTT
The DNA here is from genome assembly GCA_964036315.1 of Acanthosepion esculentum. Lineage (NCBI taxonomy): Eukaryota > Metazoa > Mollusca > Cephalopoda > Sepiida > Sepiidae > Acanthosepion > Acanthosepion esculentum. The sequence goes on along the minus strand of OZ038510.1, from coordinate 22,550,747 downwards.
TTCGTCTTTTTACGTCGGCCTTCTCTCTTTTCTTCTTTTCATCCTCACTCGCATTTGAGTTCACCTCCTCAGACGTAGACGGGACTGCCTCCTGAACTTTCCCTCTCTCTCTTTCTCTTCTAAATTTCTTTTTCTTTTGTTTTATTCCCTCTTTCTCCTTCGTTTTCCTTCCTTCGACACTTCTTCGCTTTCTCTTTTTCTTTTCTTCTTTGCTTTTTTCCTTCCCTTTCTTCGCTTACACTCGCACTCCGGCTCTCCCACTCTCACTCCAGCTTACACTCCAACTCCATCTTTGCGGCCTACTCCCACTCTTACTCCCACTCTCACTCGCACTCACACACACACACACACACACTCACACCGCATGCAGATGCTTCGGCTGGGATGCACACACACGAAGAGAAACACGCATACGCAGTAACTTTCAGCACCACACACACACACATAGACACACACACAACGTATTGACTTTAACACTTTAGAGGTACCTACTTACATGGAAGACACACATTTTGACATACACACGCAAAGTATTTAAAATAAACACATACCTATTTGTTTTCATTTACACACACACACACACACACACGTAAAAACAAACACATTTATCTCGACAAAAAACTCACACCCACTTACTTACATATTAACACACGTAATGCACTTATCACATAACCATTTTTACATACATATTTGCGCACACCTTTTAGAGCACATACACAGTAGTAGATTTTAATGAAAATCTAAACCAGAAACAAGTATACATAAAATAATAGATAATTTATTTACATTCACACACATTGTAACACACAATTACATACATAACAAAAGAATAACACAGTTAAAAAGGCCCACATATCGATTTTATTAGTATAGATGCCCAACAAAAGGTACACATTGTTGTGTAGTGACACATCTAATAAATTTGACCCACACGTGTTAATCACAAGCGCTCACATGAAAAAATACAAATATTCACATAATACTGGTGTGTGTGTATTTGACAAACACACACAAAGACATTAAACACACACAGATAATAATTATTATAATACACACTCAGATTATCATAACTAACACACACATCGCGCGCGCACACACAAATTTAGTCTAACATCTAAAAACGTACTTAACTTAGAGAAATAACGGATTTTCTTTCAAATTTAGTCACTGGCTGACTAATTAAGTAAGTTATACAAAAATCTAGAAACGTTATAACGCGCATCTATGGAGATTATTTCTAAATACACTGTGAGAATGACACATAAACGCATATATCGAAATACAAAGTTGACACTGCAAATAAGGCTCGCACACACGCACAAGTGTGAGTACACATCCACACACTCACGTACATACACACAGTCAGAAACACACGCATTTCACACATGTCACATTTTTTTAACAACACACATTTAAGTCTTTATTAACACATATATTTAAAATATATATCTTCACTCTGTTCCGTTCACGCACACACACATACGCAGGCACGCACGCACGCACGCACGCACACAAACATACAAACACACACAAAGGTGCTTTCAAGATGGCGGCCAGAGCAAACGCGATCACGTGACGTGGAGGGAATATTCACCGTATTCTCCCTCCTCCCCTTCTCTTTCCTTTTCTATTTCTTTCTTTTTCATTTCCTCCCCTTCCTTCAAATCGTTCTCACTTTCTCTCTCTCTCCTTTTATTCTGTCCTCCTTCTTTATAGTTTTCCTTCTCTCTCCCTGCATAATAATGAGCTCGACAGGAAATCGACCAATGGGAATCGTCCTATGCAAATTAGTACTCAGCATCGATGTTGGTGTGTGAGGTGGGGGTTTCGGTGAAGGAAAGTAAAAGAAAGAAAGAAAAAAATCAGGAGACAGAGAGAGGATGGGATGAATGAGATAGTGGCACTATTGGTGGTAACGGTGGGAGTAGCGAATATGGAAGAAAGTAGGAGGAAGGAATGATAACTGATATCATTTTTTTTGAAGAAGAAATCAAAAACTCTTTACATAGAACGACTCATTCAATAAAAAGCAGGTGATTATTTTCTTTCTGTCCACCCATCAGAGAAACTTATAAAATTTTGACCCGTTTTGAACCTTCACGTTGATCATCTAATCTTTTCTTTTTTTGTTCTTGTTGCAGGTATTGGAGTGATTCAACGATAAAAAGTCTTGCCAACAAGTAAGGAGACAATAGGTAGTTTGGTATTGGTTTTATATCATGCAAGATCACAACATGAACTGCCAAGACATGGGGTAGACAAGAGAAAATTCTTTGCCCAGAGACTTTCAAGAAACTCAACAATCCATACTCCGGGAACCTTTTCCCACCAGTTAATAATTTGTTTCTCTAAAACAGAGAAGCGAATTACAAACTGATAGCAAAAGTTCCCAGATTGCAAACCAAACATTGCTAAATAAGACTGGATTGAGAATCAATGTAAAATAATATGTTTGCTTTTGCAATGGACGCTTAGTCGGGGGAAGTTAATTTTTGATTGAAAATAAGTTTTCTTTTTCAAAACGACTATAACCCAAAACAGACCCATTGGAAGACCTCCTGTTCACCATCGAGAAGAGAAACTTTTGTACAGACCAACCAGAAGCGTCAACGGCCTTTCCATTGCCAATTCTACACGATACGATCTTAGATGAATAAGAGGCAGACGAAGGATAAAATGGGACGACATCGTCATTGAGCAGTCTGGAAGATCATTCACAGAGAGTCAGATATTGGCACGCAATCAAAACATGGCCAGAGTGAAGCAGGTGCTCAGCTGCACAGAGACCCTACGACCACACCCAATCATGGGACTGATGATGATGTTTACCAAAACCAGAATTCTGAGAGGAACTTTAGATCTTTCGGCATTCAAGCCATTCAATGGTCAAATCCAGCGAAACACAACCTCAGTGTAAGATAGGCAAAGCAGAAGATACAGGTACCAAGTACAAGACCATCAGCAAGAAATTTGGCAAGTGAAACCGAAAGAAATCATTTTTGGTTATATATATATATATATATATATATATATATATATATATATATATATATATATATATATATATATATATATCGGCAGCAACCTTACTTTCAAAACTCTTTCATTGAATACAGCTGACAAATATATTTGTGTAACTCTACCGAGTAAAGATAGCTCTGGCTGACACCAAATTAGTTGTGTTTCAATCCTGGCTTGAGGCATTCGGAAGTCTAGTCGCACCGAGGAGCTGTGATACAGCGAAACAGTACTGTCTGTGAATGACATAATTTAGCTCTTGAAAATACATTTCAATTGAGCACTGTTGAGTGATAAGCTAATTCTATAAACAACAGCCACCTGCACTAATGCAAAGCTCTTCAGTAAAATGAATGGAGCACTTTGGCTGATTGGCATTTGTTTACATTTGTAAAAACAATACGCTAGATTTAGTTGTGTAACTCTACCGAGTGAAGATAGCTCTGGCTGACACCAAATTAGTTGTGTTTCAATCCTGGCTTGAGGCATTCGGAAGTCTAGTCGCACTGAGGAGCTGTGATACAGCGAAACAGTACTGTCTGTGAATGACATATATATATATATATATATATATATATATATATATATATATTTTGAACGATAAAAATTATTAAAAAAATTAATTAAAATCTTCAGACATACTGGATTGTAGATTAATATTCTTATGCTTTTATTATTATTATTTCATTTAGATTCCTCTCTCTCTCTCTCTCTCTCTCTCTCTCTCTCTATATATATATATATATATATATATATATATATGTGTGTGTGTGTGTGTAAACCATAAAAAAGCGCACACACTGTAAGCAGAAAAAATGAAGGAGTCCTGTTGGTCTGCTAAGGCTGTGGAACTCCAGGCGGCAACTGACAGCAATGATTCCAAAGCATTCTATGAAGGCCTCAAAAAGGTGTACAGCCCACAAGGAAATGGAATTTCACTTGTTATGCCGTCTGGCGGTAACACACTCCACACAGACAAGAAGGAAATTATATCACGATGGAAAGAACCCTTTGAAAGTGTCCTTAACTTCACTTCAGCCATCGATGACAATGTCATTGCTTCAATTCATCAGCGACCTGAAATTCCCCAGTTGTCTTTGGAGCCATGCCTCAAGGAAATCCAGGATTCTATGAAGCAATTGTCCACGAACAAAGCTCCTGGTAAAGATTCTATTCCTCCCGAAATTTTTAAATATGTTTGGAAGACGCTGGTTAAGAAGCTCCTTGAGCTATTTAAAGGCATATGGAAGATTGGTTCTGTTCCACAGGACTGCAAAGATGCTTTTTATAAAACATCTGTTCGAGAACAAAGGCAAAAAGGTTGTATGTGATAATTCCCGTGGCATTTCACTTCTGAGTATCACTGGCAAAATTCTCGCTCGTGTTCTTAACAGAATAATTAAATATTTCATTGATGACATCTATCCTGAATTTCAGTGTGGTTTTCGTTCAGGTCGTGGAATCATTGATAGGATTTTTTCACTTCGTCAGGTTGCTGAGAAAGTTCGCGAGAAGAACCATGAACTCTATACCGTCTTTATCGATTTGACCAAAGCGTTTGACACTGTAAACAGGAAAGTACTCAAAAAGATTGGCATACCTGAAGGTATACTGAATATCATCTTCTCGTTTCACGAAGGAATGAAAGCATCTGTTATATCTAAAGGAGAGTTTTCAGAAACCTTCGATGTAACAAATGGCACAAAACAAGGATGTGTCATGGCTCCTTTACTTTTCGATCTTTTCTTTTCGGTCATGTTACACCATGCTTTTAGTGATCTTAACATGGGTGTGAAATTTGAATTCCGCACAAGTGGCGGCCTCTTTAACCATCAACGTTTTAATTCAAAATCGCTGACTCAAGCAAACATTATTCGTGATCTTTTGTTTGCTGATGACGCTGCGATCGTGGCCACCTCAACCGAAGAAGCTCAAGCACTTGTCAATCGTTTTTCCACCGATTGCAACGAATTCAGATTAACTATAAACATAAAGAAAACTGAAGTTGTCCATCAACTAAGGCCTACACCTAAGCAAGTCAAGGGTGTAAGACAAAAACCACCTGCCCATACCATTCCAATCATTCCGATTACTGTTGGCAACAACAACCTCAAGTATATGAAACCATTCTCGTATTGAGGAAGCAAAGTCAATTCAGGCGCCTCTTTGGACGACGAGATAGTTAACCGAATATCAAAGGCAACCGATGTCTTTGGGAAGCTTAATCATCGCCTATGTGATGTTCATGTGATTTCACTGAAAACGAAAATCTGTGTCTATCGAGCAGTCATTCTCACTACATCGTGGACGCCATGCAGGACACACATCAATCAACTTGATGATTTTCATAAACGCTGTCTGCGTTCAATATGCGGTTATACACTGAAGGACAAAATCTCTAACCTGATCTTTTCATCAAATGTGGCATCGGTGGTATTGGATCCTTTCTGATGCAATCACAGTTCAGATGGACTGGTTACCTCATCAGAATGAGTGATAATCAGATGCTGAAAATCCGCATGTATAGCCAACTTTTTCATGGTAAGCGTAATACCGGCCGTCCTTGGTTACGCTTCAAGGAGAAACTTAAATACAATTTAAATGCTGCGAACTCCGCTATAGAGGAGTTCGAACTCGCTGTTGAAAACCGAGAAAACTGGAGAAACACCTGCCACCGAGGTATAACTAACTTTGAAAAGAATCGTCTCAACCATCTGAGAGAATTAAGAGCCAACACTAAATCTTGGGCCAATATATCAGCCCATATGACCAGCATGTCCCTCGTGTGGACTTGTTTGCAAATCCCGTGCACGATTGTTGTCTCATACGAAACATAAACATAAAAACTGAACTGAAAGACACTCATACGTCGAAAATGAGGGGAGAGCCCATCACATATATATATATATTGAAAATACTAATATACTACAACATGAAAATAATAAACAAAAGCTTCAAATTCTTGTGGCATTCTATATCAAAATCAACCAACCAACACTCAACAAAATTTATTACGAATATAGCAAGAACATATTAAAATGCATATAGCATTTAATGCCATTTTACATTTCTACCAATTTTCGGTCAGTTCCCTTATATCGAAACGTTTGTCTTGTAAAAAAAATTCCATAACTACAACAGATAAATTAAAAAATTCTAAAACAAGTTTAACAAAGCACGTTCGGGCGTGTTTTTACAAATCACTATGACAACGGAATGCAGATTTTATCACAGTTACAATAAATTTGTCTTTGTAATTTTTCCCTGAAGATGATCTTGGAAAAGGTCGAAAGGACTTGGGTTAAAAAAGAAAACTACGGCGCCTTCATTGATGAATTTCATCTTAATTTCAAGAAACTGATTAGACAACTGGAAAGGATCAGTATCAAAACAAGTCGACACAATATGTCTATATTATTCAATGAAACAGGTTTGAACAGACCAATGAGAACTGAGTCAAATAAAATTGAAAATACCAGCGTTTCTGTCTTTTTGTCTGTTTTCTCTCATTCTGACGAAAATTGAATAAAAGTGGAACATTTTGATATACGTTTCCTATTTGTTCTTTTTTTATCATCCTGGTCGGATTCTGATCCACACTTGATCTGCATTTTATCTTATATATATATATATATATATATATATATATATAAGTTAAAGAGAGAGAGATTGGTCATTTTATTATCTTGAGCTCCAACAATAAAGACGTTACGATGGAATTTTAAACTTCTTACGGGGTAATTATAACAGTGCAAGATGTTGAGAGAGAGAGAGAGAGAGAGAGAGAGAGAGAGAGAGAGAGAGAGAGAGAGAGAGAGAGAGAGAGAGAGAGAGAGAGAGAGAGAGAGAGAGAGAGAGAGAGAGAGAGAGAGAGAGAGAGAGAGAGAGAGAGAGAGAGAGAGAGAGAGAGAGAGAGAGAGAGAGAGAGAGAGAGAGAGAGAGAGAGAGAGAGAGAGAGAGAGAGAGAGAGAGAGAGAGAGAGAGAGAGAGAGAGAGAGAGAGAGAAGAGAGAGAGAGAGAGGAGAGAGAGAGAGAGAGAGAGAGAGAGAGAGAGAGAGAGAGAGCATAACTTTTCAATGTACGCAATTTCGGGAAAACCGCCTGACCCGGCAATCAAACGTCTGATTTCATCACGCATTGCAAATATTATCTGTCTTCATCAGCCCAACTCTTTAAAAAGGAAAAAGAATCTAAGACCTACAGTATAACAGTTCATTGCTGTAAGCATTAAGCCAAACCTGAAATATCAAGGTGCAATAGTTGTTCTAGAAGCATTACAGATTTTAAGAATATCATACTAAACTCGAGGTGCATTCCAGATGCTTTGAGACTTTATCAGGAGAACCATTTATTAATCTCCCAAACTCTTATCTCTTTCAAAGTACGATCATCTGACTTCAATGCACTTGTTGTAGAGCTCCAGCCACTTCGTGAAGACCCATTTGGAAGTCATCCAAAGTGAAGGTGCCCAGGACTCTTACCGCAGCCTCCTCCATCTTCTCAATGTCTTAAAAAAACAACTGCACCTGAGCTTTTCCTTCACCTTGGCGAACAACCTAAAGTCACAGGGAGCAAAGTCTGGACTATAGCAAGAGTGAGAAGACAGTTTTCATGCCCATCTCTGTCAACACAAAACCTTATTGCAATGCGAGCTTCTAAACTGTCTCCTCGTCCCGACTGCATTCTGCAAACTAGTCAACTGTGACAAGAAGTGTTTAGTCGGGTGTGTTCAAAGAGCCGTTACAACCGTCTCCTTCAATCTGGAATATCAAAAGTTGGCAGGTCAGCTTACTAGATGTAGAGTCATTGGCTTTATCTCGTATTCAAGAATTGAATTTCTTTGTTGATCACTTCCTTTATGACTAAATTCGCTGCCAACGTGCACGTTCAGGACTAGAAGCATCCAGCTTCGCCAAAACCTGCTCCCGTCATCCATTCCCTATTGCCGTTTGGCTTTGCAAGAGTTGGTTGGAGGTGAAAGAAAATCAGAGTAGAAAAGAAAGTGCCAGTGGCGTGAATTTGTTTAAGGTGGACCACAACTTGTCAGAAAGTGACCCTCATGCACTTGATTCTATGACCTTTCTCTGTGGCACATATGGAATGAGACATGCAGACTCCAGTTATGAAACGGCAACGGGCTACCGCTGATAATTTCGAGCTGCGCCTTCTGTAGCATGTCCGCCAAGCGCAGCCCTCTTCATTCGCTGGTTAATTTGTTGAGATTTATTGTAATCGTAATCAGCTTTTTACAACGTTGTGGTCTTTGGGGTTGGTTGGGCCACGTCTGGTTCTTCGTCTTTCACCTTGCTGCCAAGGATGGCCCTAACAGAAGATTAGAACTCCCGATGGTATCGCTCACAGAGTCAGTGGACCACGCAAGCCCCTCTACCACGACAAAGAGAAACCACCAGATGTACGCAATGATATACTAAAATTACAATAGACTAGTTATAACTGCGTCTCATAGAAAAAAGTTTCAAAACTTCTGGAATGCACCTCGTATAATAATAATAATAATAATAATAATAATAATAATAATAATAATAATAAAGAAAGGAAACTACAAGAAATTGGTATGAACACCACCCAGACCGGGTTACGGAGATAGGAGCGGTACCAATTTTATGGGACTTTACAATACACACAAACAGAACAATCAAAGCTAATCGGTCAGACATCGTGATTAGAGACCACAATGACAAAATGTGCCTTCTTCTTGACATGGCACTCCCTGCAGATTGTAATGTATCTTGGAAAATACAAAATGCAAGAACCGTGAAATCGAAATCTCAAAAATGTGGCACATGAGGACAACAACAATTCCAGTTGTAGTTGGAGCCCTCAGATTGATTGGAAAAGATTCCGATTGACTCATTGAAGGGATTCCTGGTAGCCCATACCTTAAAGAAATTAAAAAAAAATGTTCTCATAGTATAACCCACACCTTACGAAGGGCTTTATCTATGTAAAATGTGTGATCTTAATGTTTTTTATTCGTTTTTTTTCCTCAAAAAAATGTTCAGCGGAAAATATGATGCCATTTCTGACCTTAGGTCTCTGGTTGGGACTCGGAAAGAAATGAATATACATCAGAAATCAAAGGAAATAAAATAATAATAATAAAATTAAATTTGTTCACACACCTTTGCCTCTATTCCCAGTATTGTGGTGATAAATTGGACTTTCAAAAACCATATTTTCTTGAAAAGACGTTTATTTATGCCAACGAACCCATTCAAAGAAGTTTATTTGAATGTGTCCAATTACATGCATTAGATAAAGTATTACTTATTTCTCTCCACGAGTGGTAGAGTGTGATACAAGGTCAATTTTACTGTGGGTTAACCATAAACGTTCATACAACCAAGGACAGAAATAGCCCCTCATCCTCTGATGTCCGTATTCACCCTCACTCTTTAGTGCAATGAAGAGGATAGCGCTGAAGAGTTGGAAACCCCAGATCCAGGGTTCTCTATAGTTTAAAGAGGAGAACAGATACTACATTCTTAGTATTTTCCTGACCACCCCACTAAGATAAAATGTGACTCAAGGTCATTTTTTGTGGGGTGCTCATACGTATGCATATGCATATGGGTCCAATGTCCATTCATCGTGGACACTGTCATGCTAGCATTGATATTATGTTGAACCCCGCCTATCTTAGTGCAATGAAGAACGTCTCAAATGAGGAGAGAACAGATTATACACTTTGATCTTCGGCTAAATTTACCTGGCCTGCCCAAGGTAGGAGATGACACAAGGTTCTTTTTTATTACCGTATATGTCCGCGTATAAGGCTACCTTTAAATCTTAAAAATTACCCCCCAAAATAGGGGTCGTCTAATACAACAGTTACAAAGAGCTATACTTAAAATCCTGTGACACTATCGGCACTCGTAAGTAAGCCTACCGCCATGTATCGCGGTAGACTAACAACTGCCTCGGTAGAGTAACTCAGTCAGTTATGTGCCATGCGTGATAAACATTTAGGCGATCATGTATCTTTCGATACATAAGTGATGAGGCAGATTTTTTTCGCGCAGTAGGTTGCCATTTCTTTCTGCGGTAGACCAGTTGCCATCCAAGGCTATAGAACCAGGTCTCTCTTGCTATTTACCCATAGCTTGGGAAGAAGAAGAGGATTCATACCTTTCCCAAGGATATTAGCACGTAAGTAGAATGTAATGGATTCAACTGGAATTCGAATTCAGCTCTCCGATTCCTCAATCCGAGCCGCTATCCATTACTCCACTGTACCGATATAAATATTGCTAGTTGAAACAGTTCACCTTATAAACAGTTCACATTATACTAGCCTAACAACATTTAGGTTAGGTACCTCCACGAGATCGCTAAAAAAGGAGCATAGCATGATGAAAAAGACGCCAAACTTGACGAAAACAAAATTTTATCGTCTAAATGTTTATGTTATTATTAAGAGGAAAGATCAAAGTATTTTGGGGTATTTTTTTTACATTTTTTAACCATCCCTAGCACCCCAAAATCTTAATCAGTTAATGATTGAATAATCTCATGGTGAGTTCTACGACAATAAAATATCCCTAGAAATTCCCCTATCACATCGTTAAATATTTAAGCTTAAAAACTTTAACTATTGCAATGCCAATCATAAATATTATAAGAAGTAAGGGGGTACAAATGAAAATATTTGAAATTGACAACTTTTACTATTTTATTGAAACGGACTTTAAAAACTTCTTTCTTTCTTTCTGAAACAAAGTAACGTTTTTGATATCTTTCCACACAATCAAGATAGTCCATCATTTATGAGATATTGGCAGATGTTAAACAATTCTATTTTCCTTTCTTTCTTTCTCCTTTCTTTTATTATCTCACTGAAGCAAAGTAGACTATCTGATATGTCATTTCCGTCTTTTCACTCGGGCAAAATGGAATAGTCCATTATTTATGAGGTAGTGGTAAGACGTAAAGGTCGTGCGAACTAAGTAACTATCTGACGAAAGGAAGAACAAGCAAAATTATTATATGGTAATAATGATAATAATAATAATAATAATAATAATAATAATAATAATAATAACACAACTGAGAAAATATGTAAAAATTACGATAATTTTTTTTTTTTTTTCAGACTGCTAGAATTTCTACCAAAAAGAACTCAAGATATATAAGTCTATTAAATTTTCAATTTAACAATAAGATTATCTAAGATCTATCCTACATATCCTCATAATATGCAACGCTTGATTCCTCCTTTTATGCACTTAAAAAATCTCATTCAGTAAGTCACTTCATTGAGTGGCTCTTGGGGCTGGTATTGGGTGAACAATATTAAAAAATGTTCTTCATATTTACATTAATCATTTTAATCGGTGTAATCAAATTATATTTTTGGTTACGCAGAGAATTGCAGAATCATGCCAGAATAGACTTTGCAGACAGTTTCCTTCAGAGAAGTCAGGTGCATCAGCAGGTCTGGTTCATGCTCCTCACTGGTCTTTTGAACAGGAGCAGAGGTTTATCCTTTTTTTAGGATTGAGTTTCCGTTTCCTTATAAAGTCTGATTCTCTTTCAATCCCAATAGTAGATCCATGTGATTAGCTCTGATGTGGGTGAAAGAGTAAGAACTGTATAACAGATAAATATAGAAAAAACAGATCTAGAAGCAGGAACATAAACTATTGTATCGCATAAGACTCTGGATATAATTTTTCTGACAACACCATCACTGATTTGAAAGAGTGCGTAAAAATAGTGCTTTGTAGCTAAAAACCATCTCTATATAATACGCATTGATCGTGATCGGCGTGTAGTATGCATCTCACCCCAGATCATGCCGGAATAGACTTTGCACTCAGTGTCATTCAAAGAAGCTAAGTGCATGGTTAACCTGAGGGATGGCCTTCTATCCAAGGGTGGAGAGAAGGAGGGATGTCTATGTTGTATGTACTAGTCTCATCTCAGATGATACCAGAATAGACTTTGCACTTAGTGTCATTCAGAGAAGCCAGGTACAAGTGTGAGCTGAGTGATGTACTTATAGCCATGGGTGGAGAGAGGGAGAGATGTCTAGGTAGTATGTACTGTCTCACCCCAGGTCATGCCAGAATAGACTTTCACTCAGTGTTATTGAGAGAAGACAGGTGAGGTGATGACCTACTAGTCGTTAAGTGCAGTTCCACACAATCACTCACTCAGAGAAGAGATGGGGACTTTCTTTTGAAGATTGCATACGAGAATATAAGGTCCACGTTTCGGATGAGGGTCATTGATGAATCTAGAGTCGAATAAAAGGCAATATTTCGCGTGCGGGATGAATTTTTAGGCACTCATTAAATTTTATGACGTCGAATTTATATTTCATTACGCATACAATTCGTTCAGTCTTTAAAAAAAAATAAACGTAAAATGTTAAAACACAAGGAGAGACTAAATGGACCTATGAAAAAATGTATAAAGTCAATATTAGTGGATTATATTAAATTGGCCCACTGCATAAAAAATAAGTGTCACCAGCACAGGTTTAATGAATGGAAAACTATACTCGCAAATCGAGTCCATTCCAAGTTAATAAAATCGTGTCCATTCCAAGTGAGTAACATAGTTCATTCTAAGTCAATAAAACGCATTACAATCAAGGTCAATAAAATCGTGTCCATTCCAAGTCAATAAAATCAAGCCGATTCTATATCAATAAAATACAATATATTCGAGGTCAATAAAATCGAGTCCATTCCAAGTGAGTAACATAGTTCATTCTAAGTCAATAACATGCAATAATTTTGCGGTCAATAAAATCGGGTCACTTCCAAGTCAATATAATCAAGACGATTCTAAGTCAATAAATTACAATACATTCGAGGTCAATAAAATCATGTCCATTCCAAGTCAATAAAATCAAGCCGATTCTATATCAATAAAATACAATATATTCGAGGTCAATATAATCGTGTCTATTCCAAGTGAATAACAGTTCATTCTAAGTCAATGAAATGCAATACATTCGAGGTCAATAAAATCGTGCCCATTCCAAGTGAATAACATAGTTTATTCTAAGCCAATGAAATGCAATAAATTTGAGGTCAATAAAATTGGATCCCTTCCAAGTCAATAAAATCAAGTCGATTCTAAGTCAATAAAATACAATATATTTGAGGTAAAAAAATCGTGTCCATTCCAAGTGAATAACAGTTCATTCTAAATCAATAAAATGCAATACATTCGAGGTCAATAAAATCGTGTCCATTCTAAGTCAATAAAATGCTGTTTATTCCACTTCATCGTGTCCATTCGTGTTAGTAAAATCGATTCAATTCCAATTTAATAAGATCAGGCCCGTTCTCTGTTAATAAAAGCATTTAAATTGCTTGTGTTATCTCAGGTCACTTCATGAGTGTTCTTTTTAATGCTATCGTTCACTGACAACGCCCAAGACTCTCGCTCGGTAGAGGGTCATTAAATGCGGCTGTTATAATTGCGTAAAGGGAGCAAATAAGAAATGTTTATTATGAGGATAAATAGGATAGATAAACAGTTGACCTTACACTTGAAGAGTTTAAGATTGCTATGATCGGGGAAGCATTCTCTCGGGAGTCTGTTCCACATGGTTCTAGGGAAGAAGTTGTGTGATATATATGGATAGTAAATGTATATATTATGTATATTATCGTTAAAATTGGCCATATTGACAAATCTGTCAGCACAACATAATATTTACAACAAGCAAAATACTTTGCTGTATTTCAAACTGAATTTAAATTGATTGGAATGTTCTTTTAATTATCAGTAAAAACACTAAAATCGTATATATTCGCAAATCTATCAACAAAACCATAATTCACTTTATAAAAAAATTTCAAAAATGAATTATACTTTTCTGAAACTTTATTTAAAGAAGATTAACCGATTTAAAGTTTAATTTTTTATCACATGACCCGTAGGGTCGTAGGGGCATCATGCAGTAGAAGTGCTTCTTGAGCAAGATAGTCTGACGGAGCACAACCGGCAGACTATCTTTGAACGCAGAGTTTTTCCTTTTCCTAGACCGGTTGCCACCCAAGCTGGGTGGAGAAAAAGGGGATTCATACCTTTCTCACGGGTATTAATGGATCCAACTGGAATTCAAACTCGGCTCTTTGATTCCTCAGTCCGAGGCGCTATCCATTACCCCACCTCCCCTCCCACCTCCCCTATCCATTACCCCACCTCCTCAAGAGCTTAATTAATCGGAATTAAAACAAATATTACTTACTTTTAGTTTAAAATATCACAGAAAAGCGTTTTTTTTTAAATACGGAAGTGGGTGTTTTTGTGATGTGTTGACAGATTTATCGATAACTCAGTGTTTGCATTTTAATGAAGAGGGCATATAACTGTAAAATTTACTTTCGCCTTACTAATGGAATGAAGATGTGTTTACTGTGTACGTGGATTGGTCCTATCTGTGAAACTAATGAATGTTGCTCGTCTGAACATTTGCCTTGTAGGATTATTGTTGGTGACTAAATCGGTTCCCTCACTAGGCTTTCCTGGTGAGGAGGGTAGCTAGGCATCCAACAGGATTAACACGAGACCTGTCAAAAGGCGGATAAACATTATTGTAGGGTCAACGATCATCTAACATAATGTGGATAGACTAGGCTCCATAGTTATGGATGTGGCCAATGCGGTGCTGACAAGTCATCGCTGAGTGGAGGGCTTTCGAGACTGAAGTCAACGGTCAGGGCGTAGGGTTCCCAGGATGGAATCAGCGGACACGTATCCATAACCAAGGTGTGCCTAGAAGTTGGAAGAGTTCAGGTGTCGTTTTAACTGTTGAGGAATGGGATCCACCAGGTCTGCTCACCCAAGACATGCGACGCATTACTGAATAAATCTCCGGCTTTCAACCCAGGAATGTGAATTGAACTGGCCAGGCACTCAGCTACGACCACAACCGGTCATAGGACTCGTTATGATTATGATTATGATTATGATTATGGTGTTGTTGTTGATGATGATGATGATGATGATGGTGATGCATTGAATTTGTTTTGGACTCTAATTTTGTCAGCTACTTCTGTTGATATTTCGGCCAAATTAATTTTCGTACAAGGCCATATTTATGGAGCCCTGATGGAAGAAATATACCAGTAAAAATCCTATGCGCGACTAGACATTTAATCCAGACAAATTGTATTGAGAACAGCTCGATTTTGTACTCCATTTTATCACGTACGGAACTCACTACTTTGAAAAAAAAAAAAAAGAGTGTGACAGGGTGCAATCGATTTCGATTTTTTCCTCAGATTAGGACATTTGCAATGATGTGCAGTAATATGAATTTATTTTCAGTGTGTATGATGAAATTTGTTTGGCCTTGAAAAATATTGCGTCATCCGTGATTGCATCAGATTTTTAGTATGCCTAGACACTATTGTCTCGACTGTCGATTAGCTGTCCTACGGTCATTGTTTGCGATGGTCGTTACTCCAAGGAGGCGTACGAAAATTTTAACACTGTACGAATATACTGGCAAGCCTTACCGGTGAGCAAATCAAAGTACTATAGATTGACCCGGAAACTCTTATGATTTAAATCCAATTGAGAATATGTGGTCAATCTTCAAGGAAAACCTTTGTGGAATGGACATACGAAGTATTAACATGTGCACTGGGCCATGTTTCATTGGAAATATACGAAACAAAAGAAAATAATAACGGAATTATTCGTTTTGTTTCAATTAATTTGCAAAGGCTGTATATCACTGAGCTATTTATGCACCCCCCATATATATATATATATATATATATATATATATAGATATAGATATAGATATAGATATAGATAGATAGATAGAAAGAAAAAAAGAATGAAAACGTGATGGAAAGAAAGTGTAAAAGTGAGAGGGAAAGAGCGAAACTGAATGAGAATAAGAAATGGTAAGAGAGAGAAAGAGAGAAAGGTGTAGAAAGAAAGAAAGCGAGGGAAAGAGTAAAAGAAATTGGGAGAGAGAGAGAGAGAGAGCGAGAGAGAGAGCGAGAGAGAGATAGAAAGAGAACGAAAGGCAAGAGAGGAAGAGACAGAGAGAAAGAGGTAAGTTTAAATGAAAAGGGAGAGCGAAAAAGAAAGAGTAGGAAATAAATAAAGAAAGAAAGAAAGAAGGAAAGAAAGAAAGGGTAAGAGAGAAAAGGTGGGAGCGAAAGAAGGTGAAAAGAGAGAGCAATAGAGAAAGGAACAGAAAGAGAAAGGTTAAAAGAAAAAGAGAGTGACGGAAAGTAAGAGAGGCAGAGAGAGAAAGGGAAGGAAAGATAGGAAGAGAGAATAGGAAAGATATATATATATATATATATATATATATATATATATATATATATAAGGCAACAAAGAGAATTAATTTATATTAGAAATACCCGTGAAAACTTTAAATTTTCTGATGAATCACAATTCTTAATTTAATGATTAAAAAGTCCATGGCGAGTTCCATGACCATAAAATACCCATGGAATTTCCCTTATTAACACATTTTAGCTTACCAACTTTATGAAAAAATTGCGATAACAATCATAAGTATGAATGCAGAAGTAAGAGGGTACAAATAAATGGAGCCAAAACTGATAAAGTTTTCCATTTCACTGAATCAGACGATAAATGCATGAGAGCGTTATCGCTTCCTCTATCTTTCTTTACTTATTTTCTTTCTTATTATATATGCTTTATTTTGCTAACTAAAACGAAACAACACCTCTGATATATAACATCCGAACAGGGCGAAATAAACCGTCCAGTGCCTTAAGCTTTAGTCCAAAGAAAAAACCCAAGCGAGTAAGAAAGCTAAAACGAAGAATGCTCAATACGCTAAGTAGAGCTGGGATAAATAGAATAAATTCTAAAGAGCCAGGGACAACCTACACAGGTTTCACCTAAACGGATTTTTAAGGTAAGCTAGCGATATTTATTTGTACAATGGTACAAAATGTGGCACAAGGTCAAAATAGAGATTGGGGAAAAGGACGGTCTTCATCTGTCTTAACTTTAAACTTAGCTAGCCACCAAACACTGACCCAAACATAGAAACAACAGCCCTAACGCCAAAAACAACACATTCTTACCTACCTTTCTTACCACATCCACCATAATACCTCCTTGTCTCTATGAAAATCTTAAATAGTCTTCATATGTACAATTCAGTGTCTGTGGTGGGAAGGGAATAAAACAACAATTTAAAAAATCCCTAGTGAGTATGTACAATATGAATATAAACTATTTACAAGAAACTAAACAAAATAATGCTAGTAATAAACCCCCCACCCCACAATCCTTAAATGTGGCAGAAACATTAGTTAACTGGACGAAATCGATGCGGAATTATAATAGTATAAAACATTAATTCATCGCAAGCACTCACAAAGACACGCACTTATTCAAACACAACAACAAATACGAAAACACACACGCGAGATGAAAGGCACCCCGCATCTACCAGAGAACTGACATCACTGACCACTTGACGGGGGAGGGGATGGGGAATTAAACTAAAGAAAAATAGGGACAGAAATAAAAGGGGCCTATGAGCATACACACCATAGCTAGATTAACTGAAAAAAAAGCTGATGCTTAAAGTACAAGATTAGTTGGGAAGAAGTGAACTTCTCGCCTCCATAGAATCCCTACTGGTGTATTGTCCAAATCACGACTCTCATAATACCGAGCAAGAAAAAGAACACATAGTGTTCAGCCTTCGTTAACGGCGGTGCCACATTGCTACAACCAGAAGAGGCCTCAAGGACAAATAATTTTCCCTACAGCATGCGAACCACGAGGCCTTCAACAAATTTGTACAACGACGCAACCACTCTACAATAAAAGAAGGCGTGACCAAGGGTCTCGACTTCCCATCACAGCGTCGGCAGTTTGGAGATTTCTCCAAGTCCGAAGAAAGTCTTTTGGCGACACAGAGGGCCCCACAAATCACCAACCAGGTGAGAAATGCCTCATCGTTATTGAGACATTTCAACCCGGGCTCCCAAGGCCATATTGAGCGATCTTCCTGCTTCGTAAGACCGAGCTTGTCAGTCAGCTCATCAAGAACGGACCCCCTGATTAACACTTGATATAATGCCCTACGAGACAACGCCTGGACGTTGGAGAGGCCATCTGACGCCCATAAGAAACTTTTCAGAGCAAGACGATATTTACGATAGAAAGAGCATTCGGCTCGGGGTAAACGGTGGGCCTCCACCTCACACTTCTCAAGGGTGGGAAGTTCTTACGGGCGTCTTCCTCCCAGAAGGCGCCCTCTTCATCCGAATCGCGACACATTCGATCTAGGAACCCGATATGAAGCATATATCGACGAATCTCAATGCTAGGCATACCTAGACCGCCTTCAGATGGATGAAGGCAACAGATCTCCCGAGATACCCTAGCGGCCTTGCCTCCCCACAAGAAGAACAAGAGCCTTACTAATTAGTGTGGCATACAGAAGTCGAAGTACAGAGAGTCGGTAAATGAGAATCGGGTAGCTGTGTGAAACACATACTACCGCCTTCCCCTTCAAGGACAGATTCCTCCGAGACCACAGATTAACTGCCATCTCGACCTTCCCTTGTACCTCAGACCAATTCATTTCCAACTGATATCAGGACCGAATCAGACGCCGAGTATCTTGACTGGCCCATCCTTACAGAGGAAAGGTCCGTAAAGAGAAACTCCCTTCCACACACCCAACCGTAAGCCAACAGACTTATCGCGGTTTATCTTGGCTCCTGTCACCATCTCATAACCACTGATTTCTTTGTTGACTTCGTCAATCTCGGCTCTGCTCGACACAAGAACCGAAACGTCATCAGCATAGGCAGAATACCTGGCCGGGGTGGTAGCACCAGTTAGGGAAATTCCGCGTAGGAAAGGTTCCAACGCAAGAACGTAAAGCATAGTCAAAGCGGACAACCTTGAATGGAACGAGACAATACAAAAGGTTCCGATCTTACCCCATTTACTTCCACCAGGGCACTGGGAGTCGCATACAGAAGTCGGATCCAGGTGCGAAAGTCCGACATGAAGCCGGCCGCCGAAAGGACAGCCTACAGGAATCGATGGTCAACCCTATCGAATGTCTTGGACTGATCTAAATGGATCAGCGCGACTTCACTGTCGACTTTCTCTATGATCAAGCGGACCATATGAAATTTGTCCTGCCCTTCACAGCACGTCTGTTCGGAGCCAATCAGACTAGAGTGGACAAGCTGCAAACGGTTGGCTAAGATCTTTGCCAAAATCTTTAACTCTGTATTTAACAAGGTTAAAGGGCGAAAGTTACCTAACCCATCCCCTCCGTTCTTGTCCTTGCGTAGCAACTGGATCACACTCCTGGTGATGCGTTGTAGTATAAACCCCTGCTTCATCCAGTTGTTGTAAATCACTTCCAGCAAAGGAACAAAAACGGGCGATTGCCTCAAGCAAACTTCGTAGGGAAGACCATCTAATCCCGGAGATTTATCCAAGCCAACCTGCTCCAGCGCTTCCCAGATTTCCCACTCTGTGATGGGACCCTCGCACCCAACCGCTTCAGCTGCCTCAAGGCAGGGAAAGTCGGCTAAATAGGCGTCGAACTGAGCAGGGCTCAGACCGGGCTCCCTGGAAAAAAGTTCCTGAAAGTAATTCCGAAAAGCCTCACATATACCCGCGTTTGTAGCCACAGTCCGCTTATCCGGCAATGTCACGCACGCGATATGCCGCCGTGATGCATTCCTACTTTCCTCTGCAGGCAATTCAGCGGCCATATTCGTCGCCCCAGAGGACATTCTTTTTAACCTAGCCATAACTACCAGATCTTGATCCCTCTTGATAAGCAAAGAGGCCAACTCTGCCTTAGCTAAAGCTATTTCCCAACTATCACGGTATTTAATTGCCCGATCTACCTTTTGCTCACAAGCCGTTTGCGCCGCTAATCTATCTAGATTGAGTCGACGACTAAAATCAACAGCAAACGTTATAATTTTAGATTTTAATTTGTACCACCAGGCATTCCCAACCACAGCTCCCGTCAATTCCCTCCATCATTAGTAGCAGCTGGTCCTGGAAATCCTGCTCACCAAATAATCAGCAGTTTAATTTCCCTTAGCCAGACATCCTAACCTTAGGCTTATCTAAGTTTACACGGACCCGGAAAGCCTATGATCCGAATAAACTATGTAATGAAAACTTGGACACCCTAAGAGCCCTACATCGACTCTCCTAACGAAAACTCGGTCGAGGTAGCTACAACACATCTCTGTAGCCGAGCCGCCACTATTAGTCCAAGTTCACACGACATCCAGGGGGTGTTCATTCCGGTATTTATCGACAAGATCAAATCTGTCGATAAAATCCCGAAATGGTTTGACGACCCAGTTGTTAGTACCCGAATTTGACCCTATACGATCTATGTTCCAATTCGCTGCTAAAACTACCCGACGAGATGTCGCCAAAAAATGAATCGATCTGCCGAAACAAAGCAGGCCGCTCAGAATGAACATTGGGCGCATAAACCCCAATGAGACAAAGAGCCTTATCCTTTATGGTAACACACAACACGCAAAGTCTGCCCGCTGGATCTGCGAAGACAAGAGCACACACAGCCTCAAAGACTTGCTCACCAGCCAAGCGACACCCCTCGAGCGTCCATCAAAACATGCTGAATAGAGGGAAAACTCCCTAGACAGAATTCCCTCATAGTCGCGAGAAGAAAAACGGGTCTCTTGCACACAACCCCGAGACGCTGAAGGTCACGAGAGAGCGTCGTTCTGCGAGATTTCGACCTCAGGCCTCGGGCATTCAGAATTGCTAACCAGGGGGGGCATTTATCAAATCGATTAGGGTTGCCTCCTGCATTGAACATGGCTGGGGTAAGGACACCGAAGTCCTCTCCCAATGATCCTGTACCCATGTCAGTATTGATGGTGCCATCAGCAGACAGAACTCCAATGTCCAATGGGAACGTAAATTTTAAAGCTTTGTAAAGGGAGGGGTGAACGAAAAGCGGGAATCTCCCAGAACAAAATTGATTTAGTTTTTTAACATTATCATTGTCAAAACATGCTAAAAGAGGAAACATGCCAAAGACAGTATTCGCCTCCTGTATCATAGACCGTATCTGTTGGCCAGGAAAACCAGTCCTCACAACAGTTAAAATCTTCGCATTCGGAAAGTTTTTAGGATTTTCAATATCTAAGTTGTTGATTTTTTAAGTTTTAAAAGAGGTTTCAAGTCTCTGAAATTTTTGATTTGTGTAGCTAATCTTTCCTTTTGCACTTTAGGTATTTTGCAAACATCTCTGGTATTAAAACTTGGATTGGTGATCTTTTTTTTTGTTTGCAGATTCTACCTCGTCCGTTGACGGACTCCTTTGTTTTGTTTTTCTGATTTTTGTGGGGAGCTAATGAGAGTTTGGACAGGGGATGGATTAGGGGTATGGGAAGGGGTAGGCCTTTTCTTGTCTAAGGATTTTTGAACCCTTCTTGAGGGTTGTTATTTTGGAAGGGGTGGGAGGCAGTACTTTTGTTATAGGAGGTGGAGTCATATACTGCTGTTTATAAGATGGAGATGCTGGAGATGCTGGAGCCGAAGATAAGCCACTTAATTTTTCAGCCTCTAGACGTAAGGGATTCTTTTAATTTTTGTAGTTTATTCTTTTTGGTTTATATTGCAGTTGCTTGAGCCTATCGGAATAGCTGGTCAGAGAGTCGCCCTTGGAGCTGCTAGAGGAAGTGGGGGCTGTTTGTGCCTTTGCCTGTTTTAGCCTTGGATGGCACGCATCAATTTCAACTTTGTCTCAGTTGCGCCTGTTGGTTGATCATTGCATATCAAGCGGCATATCAACATTATTTAAGGTTATTTAACGTCGAAATCTGAATATTTTGGCCCGCTTGGTGGTGAGTTCGTTCCACACTGGGTACTCCTTACTTGCTGCCTTGTGCCACATGGAAGGCTACGCTTATGCCTTCAACTACAGATAAAATGTATTGTCGGTCATTTTGCTATAAAATGTATTTTGTTATATAAACTATAATAAAATGTATCGCTGGCCATTTTGCTTTAAAAATGTATTTTTTATACTTTCATAGAGTTTTGTTTTGGTGAGGTTCACTGTGTTCCCTGTGGAAATAGCAAACGATGCCTTTCAGAGACTAAGTATAACAAAGAAAGAGGAAAATTTCGTTGAAAGCAAAAGAGCGCTGAACTACTATACCATATTTATCCTCAAATATGGCAGTGAATACTAAACAATTTCCACACAATTCAAAATTTCATTTCAGAGATAAGTAATTTTCAATGTAGTCGTATTATCTTGGACTGTTGGTTGATATAAACGTCATACCAAGTGTCCTCTGGTTAACATCGGGTGTCCATTGATATGGGATATTTGTTTATTATTTCTCCCTGTGATGTCAGTTCACGTTCGTTCCCGATGAATTGGTGCGTCATTACTTTTTCATTTTCTTTTTCTTTAATTATTTCACCCCATGCAAGACAATAAAGCAACTAAGACGCAAGAGTTTTGTTTTGACCAAGTAAAAGCTTAAGTAATAACAAAAACCAGGTTTGCAGATATATCGTATATTAAAAAGTAAGTACACCAGAAGAGTATTACACAACTAGTAAGAGTGTATCGAATGAACTAGCGCTCTTCTGTCCCCCGAAGCCTTCTCTCCTACTAATCTTATAGTAGGCGGAAGAGTCTACAATAGACTCTTAAGAGGGAGGACACCACAACAAATTTACTGAATGTTAAAGAATATGAATGTTAAGAAAAGAAGTTTACTGAATGTTAAAGAATATGAATGTTAAGAAAAGAAGTTTACTGAATGTTAAAGAATATGAATGTTAAGAAAAGAAGTTTATTAAATGTTAAAGAATATGAATGTTAAGAGAAGAAGTTTACTGAATGTTAAAGAATATGAATGTTAGGAAAAGAAGTTTATTGAATGTTAAAGAAAATGAATGCTAAGAGAAGAAGTTTACTGAATGTTAGAGAATATGAATGTTAAGAAAAGAAGTTTACTGAATGTTAAAGAATATGAATGTTAAGAAAAGAAGTTTACTGAATGTTAAAGAATATGAATGTTAAGAAAAGAAGTTTACTGAATGTTAAAGAATATCAATGTTAAAGAATATGAGAAAAACTACTATTAAGGAGAGAGAACAATAAAAGAACAATAATTGAGAAGATAACAATTGATACTGCATTTAAATTTTTGAAGATCAAACTTCACTGGGAAGCAAGGTTCCGGAAGAGAGTTCCACAAGCGAGAAGTGCTAGAGAAGAAACTGTTAACATAGAAATTACGGTGACATCTAGCCGTTTCAACTGTAAAAGGATAAAACTGCTTAAAATCATAAAGTCTGGGTTCCATACAAGAATGTTCATCAGAACAATTACTATGAAAATATTTACAAAAAAAAGCAGAGGGAAGCCACATTACAGCGGTGGGAAAATGACTGAAGGCGAAGTGCTAGGTCGGGACCAATAATATTAGATTCTTCTTTCGATTGTATGAAGAATATCTAAATATATAGCAGGAATACCAGACCAAATGTGACTGCAATATTCAAAGCAAGGACGAATGGTAGATTTATAAATATGTAAGATAGATTCTAGAGGGAAAAATGTCTGGCACGTCACAAGGAAGGAACTTTCCTAGCAGCGGACCTAGCAATTGATTCCATATAGTCTTTCAACCTGATGTCAGCGGAAAACGTTAAACCGAGAAGGTGCAATGAGTCATTCTCCTGGAGGTTAACATCTGCTATGCTGATGGAAGGTAAAAATGGTTCTCTCACATGATTAAGAGAGGGCAGTTTCGTCTTGGAGATGTTAAAATTAACACGCCATTACTTGCCTCAGTTAAAAACAGAATATAAATCATTTTTAAGATCAGCTGCCAGTTTGACCTGATGGAAGCACTATGGACATACTATTAAATACGGAGATAAATGGTTTTGTAATCAGCATAGATACCGTCGAAGGGCAAAGTCTCTTTTCAGGAAACAGCTACGTTTTATACGGGGTCTACGGGGAATTTTTGGCCGAGCCTACAGGCTCGGATACCTCACATTAAATTCGGTCTTGTGCCAAATCAGACCGCGTCGGTCGGTTGGTAGATATCCTAGAGTTGGAAATTCATTATGGAATTCTCTTGACTCACTTCTAACAGTTGACTACTACTTTTACGCGCCATTGGCGAATCTTATGTGTGTTGTTCTTGTCCTACGTATTATCGTTCATTCGTATGATTATTTTATTCAGCCTTCCCTAGGTTACAACACTTTTAAAGTCTTCTCATTTCTGTCGTTGCGTTTTAATGGCATTATCGCCTTGCTTGGGGTGAATTGGTTAAAAAATAATTTGTTCCTCACTAGGTGCTTGATTATTTTAGCCTTGTACCAGATTATTTAATTTTCATCATTTCATTGGAATAAAAAGTTTTGTCTTTTATTGGAAGTTTAATTGATTCTAAAAGATAGTTTTCAATTTCAAAACTTTTATTACTGAACCCCTCCTTACTTGTCTATCCAACCAATGAAACAATACTGATGATAACCAGAGGGAATTTGGTCGAAACGTTGTGTCTATAATAGCAACTCTATCAACCAAGATGGGAATAATAGTTCGAAATATACAAGTGTATTGGCAATCACTCATCTCTGAAATGAGATACTAATTTCAAAAAAGTTGTACGAACCCTCTTTCATAACCTGGACATCGCAGAGACAAAATATCACAATAATCCACAGATATCCTATATCAAGCTCCTGATGGTGACCAGAGGGCACGTGGTCGAAACGTTGTGTCGATAATAACATCTCTATCAACCAAGATGAAAACAATAGTTCGAAATAATACAAGTATAAATTTTCTCAAAAGAGACTCGAAATGACGAGGATGTGGTTCTACAGAAGGATGCTGAGATTAACATGGACTGAACATGAATGCAACGAGGAAGTTTTAAGAACTGATTGGTGGATTTGTTTTCTACGGCTTATCAACCCTTTTCAGCTTATTTAAAGCCAGACAAAACTTTTACTGTAATTTTATTTTTATTTTTGGCGATAATAATGGTTTAGGGATACATATATAACTAATTAATCCATAGATGGGGGAGAAGAGGTGGATTCACGCATTTCCCATGGGTATGTGCACTTAAATTGAGTTAAAGAACTCTACAGGAATTTGACCTCTGTGATTAACAATTCTGATCCGTTATCCAATACACCACCTGCACATCCAAACTTGCAGTACCTGGTATTCCCAAGCGGTCACCCATCAAGGTACTGACCGGGTTCGAAGTTGTTTAAGTTCGATTATCATATGGGAAGCGGTGTTTCAACGTGATAGTGTCGTAAGCCCTTGTGAATGAAATAAGTGGAACTGTTCAAACGCTATTGATGGATGAGCTAGCGCGAAATCACAAGTCATCGTGACCGAGGGTTTGAGTGTATTGTTATACTTGTTCAAACTGTTGATCACACCAAATGATGCGATCTTTCCCAGAAATTGTAATTAAGGTCCATTCAGCATAGTTGCTGTCTAAACTACAGGTGGGCTCTTTGGGTGTCTCGTCCCAATTACAGCAACAAATCCTTCTGAAGGAGTGTTGGCCGCAAAAATCCTTAAGGAAAAAATGTCGACACTTCTTTTTAAGTCAGTATATTTATTCTGTGTTATTCTCTGTTTTAATGGATACCCATATTTGAGTAGATGTCCTGTTTATTTATTAAACAGTATATTTATTTATTTCTATCTACCGGCCTGAATATTCGAGAAATCTTAGAAAAATCCTGCTGGCGAAAGCATATTTTTAATAAATATACTGTCTATAAATAAACAAAACATTTACTCAAATATAGCTGGCAGACATGAATAATAAAACCGCATTTATTTGATGACACACTTTTATGTAATATACACATTTGTTATCTGCAAGAAACAAAGACTGCTTTGTTGAACCAGATATAAAACACACGCTGGTAGATAAAATTTTTAAAAAACTGCATTTATTTGATCATACAGTTTTAAAGTAATATCCACATTTGTTATCTGCCTTTAACAAGGACAGCTATGTTGGACCAGATATAAGACACATACTAGTTCATATAAATAATAAAACGGCATTTATTTGGTGACACAGTTTTAACATAATATGCATATTGAATATCTCCAATAAACAAGGAGACCTAATTTAGACCAGATGTAAAGCACATCTTGTTATATATAAAGAGAAAGAAAACGCATTTAGTTGATGGCACAGTTTTACGTAATATACACAACTGTTATCTGCAATAAATAAAGAATGTTAAGTTGGGCCAGGTATAAAACACATGCTTTTAGATACAAATAATAAAACCGCATTTATTTGATGGCGCAGTTTTATGTAATATACAGATTTGTTATCTGCAAGAAACAAGGACTGCTTTGTTGGACCAGATATAAGACACATGCTAGTTGATATAAATAATAAAACGGCATTTATTTGATGACACAGTTTTAAATAATATACACATTTGTTATCTGCAATAAACTAGAACAGCTAAGTTGGACCAGATATAAGACATATACTGTTAGATAAAAATAATAAAACTTTATTTATTTTTTATTGGACATAGGTCATTTTCATATAGCTTACAACAATTACCTGAAATAAACGAGCCTCTTAATATTTATAATCTACCAGCATTTGTCTCATACCTTGACCAACTTAATAATTCTTGCTTATTGCCGATAACAAATATGTTTCTATATAATACTAAAGCTCTTATCCTGTATGTTTGTATATTTGTTCCCGAGATATAACTTAAACGATACCTTATACCCCAACCAAGATGTTCTTGTACCTTGAAGCCTTGCCAAGTGCAGTATCAAATTTCTTTAAAATTAGACATGTGTTTCTTTGACTATGGTCGTTTTTTTTTCTTTTTACGGCATTTTTAATAAGTCAGTATTTGTTTTAGATACACATTCTTATCCGTGTATATAAACAAACACTTGCATAGTATATTCCAAATATTACGTGTGTGAAAAATAATAAACTTTCCTAATACATTATAACAACATTAATGAATAAATTTAATTACCCATAACACAACATATATTTATACAATTAACTATGCTACATTAGAACTTTTTTATAAACAAACATCTTAGATGTTTGGCAACTACTTGATAGTCGAAGAGGCTACGTGGGTGTGTCATTGTAAAACGTAATCGGTATGGCTGGAAAATTCTACCACATGTCTTGATGGTAAATAAATCCATATATATGCATGCTGGTTTGGCGCCGCTATATATTTTGAAATAAATGTGAGGAAGAAACACGCCTGTATAATAAAAAAATATATAATTATTATTTTTTAAAAATACCTAGAAAAAATTAAACTAAGTTCACAAAAAAGGAAGCATCCATACTTTATGTTGTTTCAACAAATATGAATCGCCCTAACCAGACGATTTATGTTTTGTTTTGTTTTGATTTTTTTGAATGACCATCACCTTTGAAAATTATAATATGATAAATACTAAAATTGGTATAAATTGTCACCCCGAGGCTACTGTTACTTGAATGGAAAGGCCTTTAGTGTGATATCACTTTGCAATTCCATTCTAAAAAAAAGGAAACTTTTTCTTATTAATTTCGTATTGCGTTTGATCTTCTAAGTAATATTGTATAACGTGAGTAATAATAATTATTACAATAACTTGTATTTCAAATACAAATAAAAATATGTGTAATTAATAATAAAATTGATAATATTGTTAGCTCATAATGCTGTATCATGAACGGCTTTTAAAAGGAACCCAATGGGTTTATGGGGGGTTCTAGTATTATATAAAACTAAGACTGCCTGGAGATTCCCTTTTGCCCTCCCAACGACCTGCAATTCTCCTTGTCCCTTCTTCGCAACCGTACTAGCGGTGGGCAAATGCTTTTCGGGGAATGGGGGCTGAGAGTTGGACCCAACCGGGGATTTATCCACACCGGTCCTGATCGCTGGCATGCCCATTACAGGCGAGACGGAAACAACAGACTCGACCAAAGGGGGATTTGGTTGGGCTGGAACCAGAACTTCAGTGGCCTTCTTCTCTGAGCAGGAAGAGGACAGGTGACCAGTCTGTTCACACTTCCAGCATGTTGGTCTACGCTCGGTGACGATTATCTGCATTTTCTGGCCCTCTACATCCAAGCAGTTGAGGATGGAGATGAAGGCCTTCTTATCAGTCAAAATCTCAAAACTCCACCCCCGGTCAGATCGCCAGAGGAAGAACTGAGTATCTGTCCAAACTGCCACAGATAGGCAGCCAAGTGCTTCCAACGATCTGAGGAGGAACCTCATATACTGATATGCTTCTCCACCTGCCTTCATATTCAGTCCGCAGAATTATGTCATTGGTTATTAGATCTCTTGTGGTTGCTGCTTCATAGTCGGCAGGCGTGGGTACGTCCCAGATAAAAAGCCTTTCCTTTTGATGATCCTCTGAGCTTTAATGCCCAGATAAGTCAATGTTTTGATAACAGTGTTTTTGTGGAGCGACACATTTTGTGCGATCGCTTGTTCAGAGACTGGCACAATTCTTTTTTCAACTCTCTTAAGTTCCTCGGGATTTCAAGCTTAAAGTTACTTAAACAATTGTAGTAACGCAAACTACAAATTACTACTGTAGTAATTGCAAACACAGCACTAGCCTGTCTACATACATATGGATTATTAAACAGGAATATGGTATTGACCCCATCTAAAAATGGGAAATACTAAAAAAATGCTATAAGTATAAAACAGGGGACAAGTATTGCTTATTATGTATGGAGGAAAAATTAGCAATAGCCACCTCCGATGAAACTAATAATTTATTAAATCAATTATCTGAGAGTTTAAATAGGTGTAGGCATAGGGAATCCTGGTTATTAGAAGAGAGGCTCTGTTTTTTTTATCTTCTGTCACGAGGTTTCTTATGCTAATTAGTTTTTAGTGGTTTTATCAATAAATACTGTTTTATGTCATTTCCTCTTTAGACAGCGTACCCTGAAGATCCGTTTAGGTGAAGCCTAGGTAGGTTGTTCCTGGCTCTTTAGGATTTATTTCATTTATATATAAATATATATATATATCGCATTGTAATTGAGTGGGCATTGTGGCCAAGGTTTCCACAGAGTTCACTTGATGTCACCGTTTTACATTATATACAAATTTGTTATCTGCAATGAGCTAGGGTTGCTAAGTAGGACCATATATAAGACACATGTTGTGGTTCATAAAACCGATTTAATGTCTTAGTTTTATATAATACTAGAACCCCCCCCATAAACCCATTGAGTTCCTTTTAAAAGCCGTTCATGATACAGCATTATGAGCTAACAATATTATCAATTTTATTATTAATTACACATATTTTTATTTGTATTTGAAATACAAGTTATTGTAATAATTATTATTACTCACGTTATACAATATTACTTAGAAGATCAAACGCAATACGAAATTAATAAGAAAAAGTTTCCTTTTTTTTAGAATGGAATTGCAAAGTGATATCACACTAAAGGCCTTTCCATTCAAGTAACAGTAGCCTCGGGGTGACAATTTATACCAATTTTAGTATTTATCATATTATAATTTTCAAAGGTGATGGTCATTCAAAAAAAACAAAACAAAACAAAACATAAATCGTCTGGTTAGGGCGATTCATATTTGTTGAAACAACATAAAGTATGGATGCTTCCTTTTTTGTGAACTTAGTTTAATTTTTTCTAGGTATTTTTAAAAAATAATAATTATATATTTTTTTATTATACAGGCGTGTTTCTTCCTCACATTTATTTCAAAATATATAGCGGCGCCAAACCAGCATGCATATATATGGATTTATTTACCATCAAGACATGTGGTAGAATTTTCCAGCCATACCGATTACGTTTTACAATGACACACCCACGTAGCCTCTTCGACTATCAAGTAGTTGCCAAACATCTAAGATGTTTGTTTATAAAAAAGTTCTAATGTAGCATAGTTAATTGTTTTCCATATGTTGTGTTATGGGTAATTAAATTTATTCATTAATGTTGTTATAATGTATTAGGAAAGTTTATTATTTTTCACACGTAATATTTGGAATATACTATGCAAGTGTTTGTTTATATACACGGATAAGAATGTGTATCTAAAACAAATACTGACTTATTAAAAATGCCGTAAAAAGAAAAAAAAACGACCATAGTCAAAGAAACACATGTCTAATTTTAAAGAAATTTGATACTGCACTTGGCAAGGCTTCAAGGTACAAGAACATCTTGGTTGGGGTATAAGGTATCGTTTAAGTTATATCTCGGGAACAAATATACAAACATACAGGATAAGAGCTTTAGTATTATATAGAAACATATTTGTTATCGGCAATAAGCAAGAATTATTAAGTTGGTCAAGGTATGAGACAAATGCTGGTAGATTATAAATATTAAGAGGCTCGTTTATTTCAGGTAATTGTTGTAAGCTATATGAAAATGACCTATGTCCAATAAAAAATAAATAAAGTTTCATTATTTTTATCTAACAGTATATGTCTTATATCTGGTCCAACTTAGCTGTTCTAGTTTATTGCAGATAACAAATGTGTATATTATTTAAAACTGTGTCATCAAATAAATGCCGTTTTATTATTTATATCAACTAGCATGTGTCTTATATCTGGTCCAACAAAGCAGTCCTTGTTTCTTGCAGATAACAAATCTGTATATTACATAAAACTGCGCCATCAAATAAATGCGGTTTTATTATTTGTATCTAAAAGCATGTGTTTTATACCTGGCCCAACTTAGCATTCTTTATTTATTGCAGATAACAGTTGTGTATATTACGTAAAACTGTGCCATCAACTAAATGCGTTTTCTTTCTCTTTATATATAACAAGATGTGCTTTACATCTGGTCTAAATTAGGTCTCCTTGTTTATTGGAGATATTCAATATGCATATTATGTTAAAACTGTGTCACCAAATAAATGCCGTTTTATTATTTATATGAACTAGTATGTGTCTTATATCTGGTCCAACATAGCTGTCCTTGTTAAAGGCAGATAACAAATGTGGATATTACTTTAAAACTGTATGATCAAATAAATGCAGTTTTTTTAAAATTTTATCTACCAGCGTGTGTTTTATATCTGGTTCAACAAAGCAGTCTTTGTTTCTTGCAGATAACAAATGTGTATATTACATAAAAGTGTGTCATCAAATAAATGCGGTTTTATTATTCATATCTGCCAGCTATATTTGAGTAAATGTTTTGTTTATTTATAGACAGTATATTTATTAAAAATATGCTTTCGCCAGCAGGATTTTTCTAAGATTTCTCGAATATTCAGGCCGGTAGATAGAAATAAATAAATATACTGTTTAATAAATAAACAGGACATCTACTCAAATATGGGTATCCATTAAAACAGAGAATAACACAGAATAAATATACTGACTTAAAAAGAAGTGTCGACATTTTTTCCTTAAGGATTTTTGCGGCCAACACTCCTTCAGAAGGATTTGTTGCTGTAATTGGGACGAGACACCCAAAGAGCCCACCTGTAGTTTAGACAGCAACTATGCTGAATGGACCTTAATTACAATTTCTGGGAAAGATCGCATCATTTGGTGTGATCAACAGTTTGAACAAGTATAACAATACACTCAAACCCTCGGTCACGATGACTTGTGATTTCGCGCTAGCTCATCCATCAATAGCGTTTGAACAGTTCCACTTATTTCATTCACAAGGGCTTACGGCACTATCACGTTGAAACACCGCTTCCCATATGATAATCGAACTTAAACAACTTCGAACCCGGTGAGTACCTTGATGGGTGACCGCTTGGGAATACCAGGTACTGCAAGTTTGGATGTGCAGGTGGTGTAATGGATAACGGATCAGAATTGTTAATCACAGAGGTCAAATTCCTGTAGAGTTCTTTAACTCAATTTAAGTGCACATACCCATGGGAAATGCGTGAATCCACCTCTTCTCCCCCATCTATGGATTAATTAGTTATATATGTATCCCTAAACCATTATTATCGCCAAAAATAAAAATAAAATTACAGTAAAAGTTTTGTCTGGCTTTAAATAAGCTGAAAAGGGTTGATAAGCCGTAGAAAACAAATCCACCAATCAGTTCTTAAAACTTCCTCGTTGCATTCATGTTCAGTCCATGTTAATCTCAGCATCCTTCTGTAGAACCACATCCTCGTCATTTCGAGTCTCTTTTGAGAAAATTTATACTTGTATTATTTCGAACTATTGTTTTCATCTTGGTTGATAAAGATGTTATTATCGACACAACGTTTCGACCACGTGCCCTCTGGTCACCATCAGGAGCTTGATATAGGATATCTGTGGATTATTGTGATATTTTGTCTCTGCGATGTCCAGGTTATGAAAGAGGGTTCGTACAACTTTTTTGAAATTAGTATCTCATTTCAGAGATGAGTGATTGCCAATACACTTGTATATTTCGAACTATTATTCACATCTTGGTTGATAGAGTTGCTATTATAGACACAACGTTTCGACCAAATTCCCTCTGGTTATCATCAGTATTGTTTCATTGGTTGGATAGACAAGTAAGGAGGGGTTCAGTAATAAAAGTTTTGAAATTGAAAACTATCTTTTAGAATCAATTAAACTTCCAATAAAAGACAAAACTTTTTATTCCAATGAAATGATGAAAATTAAATAATCTGGTACAAGGCTAAAATAATCAAGCACCTAGTGAGGAACAAATTATTTTTTAACCAATTCACCCCAAGCAAGGCGATAATGCCATTAAAACGCAACGACAGAAATGAGAAGACTTTAAAAGTGTTGTAACCTAGGGAAGGCTGAATAAAATAATCATACGAATGAACGATAATACTTAGGACAAGAACAACACACATAAGATTCGCCAATGGCGCGTAGAAGTAGTAGTCAACTGTTAGAAGTGAGTCAAGAGAATTTCATAATGAATTTCCAACTCTAGGATATCTACCAACCGACCGACGCGGTCAGATTTGGCACAAGACCGAATTTAATGTGAGGTATCCGAGCCTGTAGGCACGGCCAAAAATTCCCCGTAGACCCCGTATAAAACGTAGCTGTTTCCTGAAAAGAGACTTTGCCCTTCGACGGTATCTATGCTGATTACAAAACCATTTATCTCCGTGTTTAATAGTATGTCCATAGTGCTTCCATCAGGTCAAACTGGCAGCTGATCTTAAAAATGATTTATATTCTGTTTTTAACTGAGGCAAGTAATGGCGTGTTAATTTTAACATCTCCAAGACGAAACTGCCCTCTCTTAATCATGTGAGAGAACCATTTTTACCTTCCATCAGCATAGCAGATGTTAACCTCCAGGAGAATGACTCATTGCACCTTCTCGGTTTAACGTTTTCCGCTGACATCAGGTTGAAAGACTATATGGAATCAATTGCTAGGTCCGCTGCTAGGAAAGTTCCTTCCTTGTGACGTGCCAGACATTTTTCCCTCTAGAATCTATCTTACATATTTATAAATCTACCATTCGTCCTTGCTTTGAATATTGCAGTCACATTTGGTCTGGTATTCCTGCTATATATTTAGATATTCTTCATACAATCGAAAGAAGAATCTAATACTATTGGTCCCGACCTGGCACTTCGCCTTCAGTCATTTTCCCACAGCTGTAATGTGGCTTCCCTCTGCTTTTTTTTGTAAATATTTTCATAGTAATTGTTCTGATGAACATTCTTGTATGGAACTCAGACTTTATGATTTTAAGCAGTTTCATCCTTTTACAGTTGAAACGGCTAGATGTCACCGTAATTTCTATGTTAACAGTTTCTTCTCTAGCACTTCTCGCTTGTGGAACTCTCTTCCGGAACCTTGCTTCCCAGTGAAGTTTGATCTTCAAAAATTTAAATGCAGTATCAATTGTTATCTTCTCAATTATTGTTCTTTTATTGTTCTCTCTCCTTAATAGTAGTTTTTCTCATATTCTTTAACATTGATATTCTTTAACATTCAGTAAACTTCTTTACTTAACATTCATATTCTTTAACATTCAATAAACTTCTTTTCTTAACATTCATTTTCTTTAACATTCAGTAAACTTCTTCTCTTAACATTCATTTTCTTTAACATTCAATAAACTTCTTTTCTTAACATTCATATTCTTTAACATTTAATAAAACTTCTTTTCTTAACATTCATATTCTCTAACACTCAGTAAACTTCTTTTCTTAACATTCATATTCTTTAACATTCAATAAACTTCTTTTCTTAACATTCATATTCTTTAACATTTAATAAAACTTCTTTTCTTAACAATCATATTCTCTAACACTCAGTAAACTTCTTTTCTTAACATTCATATTCTTTAACATCCAATAAACTTCTTTTCTTAACATTCATATTCTTTAACATTCAGTAAACTTCTTTTCTTAACATTCATATTCTTTAACATTCAGTAAACTTGTTGTGGTGTCCTCCCTCTTAAGAGTCTATTGTAGACTCTTCCGCCTACTATAAGATTAGTAGGGGAGAAGGCTTCGGGGGACAGTGAATAGATTGAGCGCTAGTTCATTCGATACACTCTTACTAGTTGTGTAATACTCTTCTGGTGTACTTTTTAATATACGAT
Source organism: Acanthosepion esculentum (assembly GCA_964036315.1). Lineage (NCBI taxonomy): Eukaryota > Metazoa > Mollusca > Cephalopoda > Sepiida > Sepiidae > Acanthosepion > Acanthosepion esculentum. Next base: position 22,516,095 of record OZ038510.1, on the reverse strand, counting down.
ATATCTGCAAACCTGGTTTTTGTTATTACTTAAGCATTTACTTGGTCAAAACAAAACTCTTGCGTCTTAGTTGCTTTATTGTCTTGCATGGGGTGAAATAATTAAAGAAAAAGAAAATGAAAAAGTAATGACGCACCAATTCATCGGGAACGAACGTGAACTGACATCACAGGGAGAAATAATAAACAAATATCCCATATCAATGGACACCCGATGTTAACCAGAGGACACTTGGTATGACGTTTATATCAACCAACAGTCCAAGATAATACGACTACATTGAAAATTACTTATCTCTGAAATGAAATTTTGAATTGTGAGGAAATTGTTTAGTATTCACTGCCATATTTGAGGATAAATATGGTATAGTAGTTCAGCGCTCTTTTGCTTTCAACGAAATTTTCCTCTTTCTTTGTTATACTTAGTCTCTGAAAGGCATCGTTTGCTATTTCCACAGGGAACACAGTGAACCTCACCAAAACAAAACTCTATGAAAGTATAAAAAATACATTTTTAAAGCAAAATGGCCAGCGATACATTTTATTATAACTTATATAAAAAAATACATTTTATCTGTAGTTGAAGGCATAAGCGTAGCCTTACATGTGGCACAAGGCAGCAAGTAAGGAGTACCCAGTGTGGAACGAACTCACCACAAAGCGGGCCAAAATATTCAGATTTCGACGTTAAATAACCTTAAATAATGTTGATATGCCGCTTGATATGCAATGATCAACCAACAGGCGCAACTGAGACAAAGTTGAAATTGATGCGTGCCATCCAAGGCTATAGACCTGGTCTACCCTGCTATTTACCTATTGCTGGTGCGAGAAGAAGAGGATTAATACCTTTCCCAACGGTATTAGCACGTAAGTGAATGTAATTGATTCGACTGCAATTCGAACTCGGCTCTCCGATGCAGTTATGTGCCATGCGTGATACACGCTTAGGCGATTATGTATCTTTCGATACTTGACTGACGAGGCAGATTTTTTCCAGCAGTAGGTTGCCATTTCTTTCTGCGGTAGACCAGTTGCCATCTATGGGTAAATAGCAGGACAGACCGGGTTCTATAAACTGCTGCTATTTACCCGTAGCTGGGGCGAGAAGAAGAGGATTCATACCTTTCGCAAGGGTATTAGCACATAAGTGAATGTAATGGATTACACTGGAATTCGAACTCGGCTCTCCGATTCCTCAATTCGAGCCGCTATCCATTACTCCACCGTGCCTCCTAAGACACTGAGATATAACTGAATTTAAAAGATAAAATGTAGCTTATCCACCCGTAGGCCGATACTAGACTTTGATCTCAACCAAAAGACCGAGAGGTATTTATCTTACCTTCCTAAGCAGGCAGGATGTGACAGAACGTCTTTTCTTACGGTGTGCCCATCAGTCAGTTATGTTCCATGCGTGATACATGCTTAGGTGATCATGTATCTTTCGATACATGACTGACGAGGCAGATTTTTTTCTCGCAGTAGGTTACCATTTCTTTCTGCGGTAGACCAGTTGCCATCCAAGGCTATAGAACCCGGTCTGTCCTGGTGGGGAGTAGAAGAGGATTCATACCTTTCCCAGTGGTATTTTAGCACGTAAGTGAATGTAATGGATTCAACTGGAATTCGAAACGTATGCGTAATGTACATGGGCCAAGGACAAAACTTGCCCAATTTCAGCGACCACTGTCACGATGGCATCTGTATTGCACCGACCCCAACTCTCTTAGTGGAATATACTTCCGCAGCTCTGGAATCTCTGTGATCGGGCGCCTTTTCCCATCTAAAATGAGGAAAGGACAGATAATACGCTTTCATCACGGCCAAAAGTCGGATAATCAACCTCTTTTTTGGCTGTCCAAACTTGAAGAATACGACCTATTCTTTGGGTCTTTCTTGTACTTTCCGAATTTAAACAGCCACGTTACTACCGACACAATCCAAACTCTTCCTCCTACTCATACTACTACAAAAATAACAAAAACAAAACTATTACTACTACTATATTTTCTATGGGCGCTTCAACAAGGACTGATGTTACTACTACTAATTTTTCGTACGTGTTTGTGTTGATATCTATCTCTGCGTTAGAACGTCGTTACTTTTGTTCACTGGTGAACGTCTTGCAACAATTTGACAGACAAGGACAAGGTCAAGCAAGTGGGAGATTTTCATAATTAAGGAGCGCAATGTCGGGGCTGGGGCAGTGGGAATTGAATTATCTCGACACCAGTTAATGAGAGACGAGTTTGCAAGCCATCTAATGTCATTTAGATATTTATTAAATATTTTGAGATGTTTACAAAACATAGGTCGATATCTGATGGACAAAATTTTAAAATTTTTGTGTGTGTGTCCACACGAAACACTGAAAATTAATTAAATATATACTGTAACATAGTGAGTATATTTTAGATGTGGCACAAGGACGTGAATACCTAATCCTAATTTACTACTCAGTCATAATTGATCAAGCGAAATAAGATAGTTAAACATTACACAAGTGCGAAGTGGAATAATGATTTACTGAGCGTAGCTTACATGTGGCACAAGGCAGAAAGTAAGGAGCACCCAGTGAGGAGCGAACTCACTAATAAGCAGGACAAGCATGTTAACGATCACGCAACGTCGAAGTGCAATAATGATTTACTCGGCGTAGATTACATGCGGCGTAAGTCCACAAGCAGGGAGTACCCAGTGAGGATCTAATTCACTATCAAATGGGACAAGCTTATTAACCATTACACCAATAATTCAATAGTGACTTACTAACTCTAGCTTACGTGTGTCACAAGGCTTCAGAAACGGTGCACCCAATGATGATCTGTCTATCGTGCTAGACACTATTTTTAACCATTACAGAATGTTGAAGTGTAATAGTGATCTACCAAGTATGGCTTACGTGTGGCACATGGCAGCAAACACAGAGCACTCAGTAAGCATCTAACTCACTACACAGTCAGTTATGTGCTATGCGTGATACACACTTAAGCGATCATGTATCTTTCGATACATGACTGACGAGGCAGATTTTTTCTTGCACTAGGTTGCCATTTCTTTCTGCAGTAGACCAGTTGCCATCCAAGGCTATAGAACCCGGTCTGTACTGCTATTTACCCATAGCTGGGGAGGGGGAAGAAGAGGATTCATACCTTTCCTAAGGGTATTAGCACGTAAGTGAATGTAATGGATTCGACTGGAATTCGAGCTCGGTTTTCCGATTCAGTTATGTACTACGCGTGATATACACTTAGGCGATCATGTATCTTTCGATACATGACTGATGAGGCAGATTTTTTCCCGCAGTAGGTTTCCATTTCTTTCTGCGGTAGACCAGTTGCCATTCAAGGCTATAGAATCCGGTCTCTCTTGCTATTTACCCATAGCTTGGGAAGATGAAGAGGATTCATACCTTTCCCAAGGGTATTAGCACGTAAGTGAATGTAATGGATTCGAAAGGAATTCGAACTCGGCTCTCCGATTCCTCAATCCGAGCCACTATCCATTACTACTACTTAATCATAATTGCTCTAGTGAAGTCATCTACGTCGAATTGTCGAAATCAAAAGCATATTAATCTGGTGGGTTCTGTCTGTATGAATGTATTCAAATATTATGTAATACTGACATCAAATATATACAATTTTATCCTGTGATTTATCTGCACCCCCTTCGAATGGTACGCTGTAGATGGCAGGGATTAAATCTAGTCTTCTGCCGTGGGAGAAATGTTATTTGTGGGATTTCACCAAGAGCTGCAAATGCGTATAAGAAATTCGGGATTTATGAGATTATCATATGTTCCGTTCCCCTTCAGGACGTTGGCAATCATGGCTCTCCACAACTTTCTATCCTTTGTAGCTGTAAATAACTTTTGTATTTTTGCTATCCTTCCTACCTCTCCCTACCACCATCGTTTCGCCATCCATTCGCACAAGCTCGTCGAGTAAAGAGCTGTATCCCACACGTCCATTTGAATGTCAAATTCTCCAAGCACTCTTTCCTCGCTATATACCGAAGAAATCTTAGCTGTCGCTTTTTGATTCTAAATGTCCTTTTTTGATTTCATTTTGTTGAAAAATTCTTCGTTGCTTACGGAGAACATCGCTCGGCTGAGACGCCAGATCAAACAGTGGTTTCTCCTACAAAGGAGGACGCAATTTCGAACCCTGACCGGAGAACATTTGTTCATTAATCTTGAGTGCCTAGGCCAATACACCTAATATATACTGTTTAAAATAAAAAAGGGGTCTATTTCAAAAACGGTTATCCATTAAAATAACTTTTGACGTAATATACCGAGTATAACAGCAAAATTGTCCATTTGTTAGTTTAAGCTTTGAACCGTTGTACCTTAGAAATGATTAAAGATATCTTACTGGAATTCTGCGAGGTTTTTATAACACTATTGGATTATAGCAATAAGAATGTATAATTCATCTCCAAGCTTAACAGACGAACCGTGATGAAATCGATCATGAACGAAAATGACATGTTCATCATTAATTAATCATAGCTAAGGATCGGAAGCTCAAGATGGATTGAAATAAAGTTCACACACGCACATAGACACACACACACACACACACACACACACACACACACACACACACACACACACACACACACACATCCTTTCTGGAATAATATATATATTATTCCATGATCATTTTACAGCTTATTCATACTTTATTGATTTTCTTGGGGAAATGATTTAAAAAACAAAACGAAAGTCAAGTGTTGTTCATCATATTGTAAATAAGTATATGCCGGGTGTAACAGCAAAAATGTCCAAATCGTGTAACAGCAAAAATGTCCAAATCGTGTAACACCAAAATTGTCCAATTGCTAGATTAAGCTTTGAACTGTTGCATCTTTTATTTATTCCCGTTTGAAACTTCTTTGTTGATTATCTTCCTATTTACCATTTCAATATTTCAAATAATTTGGGAGATACCCGATTCTTCTTCTTCTTCTGTATGTCTTGTCCCTTCAGGACGTTGGGGATCATGGCTCTCCACAATTATCCTGTCCTTTGTAGCTCTTAATAAATTTTGTCTTTTCGTTATCTCTCCTAAGCCTTGTTCAGCCATCCATTCAATCAAGCTCGCTAAGTAGGTTATGCGCTGTTTTCCTCCGTCCCTTTTGCCTTCAATCTGTCCTGTAAGTATCAAATTTTCCAAGCCCTATTTCCTCATTATGACTTCAAGAAATTTCAACACTCTCTTCCAGATATTAAGGATAAGTTCCCTTTTTGTTTTTATTTTCTCTAAAACTTCGTCGTTGCACATTTGGTTCTGTCCGTAGAAATATCAGCATCCATTGGTAGGACCACATTTTTGTAGCTTTGTCTCCTCTTCACCTGTAGGGAAATTGTCCGCCATATTCACTGCCATATATGAGGATTTATATTACATAGCAGTCCAGAACACTTTTCTTTAATATTTCAATACAGAAGTAAAAAAAAAGAAAATAGCCGAGTCCCTTCAGTATTTATTCGTTTAAGGTCGATTCAGGCGCTAGGGAGTAACTTTAGTTCCATTTCGAGGGAGAAGCATTGACGGGGGTGAGATAATAGCTCACAAGAAGTGAACTTAATAGTAATTGTAAAGCCGCATAAAATGAAGGTTTTAGGGATTTATTCAGGTACCCACCTTGAAGGGAATATGACACAAGGTCGAATTTAAGGTGGGAGGACTACACATATATAGATAGGGGAGAAATGATCTCCTCGTCCCCCGTCGTGCGAAATGTGACATAAGATCAAGTTTACAGAGTGAGCTCACGTGTACATAGGCCAAAGATAAAAAAAATGGCTGAAACCCACTCGGTACTTACCTATGAGGTCGATTCAGGGGCTAGGAATTGACCCTGTCTCACCCAGAGGAGAGGTAATACCTAGGGGGACATTTTAAAGAACTGAGATTACATAAATAATTTTAAACAGCTGCCGTCTTATATATACGAGGACTGATAAACAAAAAGCAAAAAAACAACAAAAAAAAAAACATCGGGATTGTTGCTATATTAACAGAGCTAAAGTACCCAGGGTGAAGCCGCTTGGCACAGATTGACATTGAACTCTGTTGTGCATACACCCGAAGTTATAACACGTTCGTTCTCTTCCATTGTTTATAGCAGTGCTTGGAAGGATAGTGTGTAGAGTGTGGCCGTCTCAATACACCACAACGGAACATGATTTCAATACGTCGAGGAAATTAAAGACAATATGACGAAGCAGCTGCTCGCTACCCCCCCAAAAAATGAATTCTAGGAATGTTTCCATGAATGTAAATGACGCTGGATTAAGGGAGACTACATTAGGAAGTAGATTAAACTCTATTATTCTAGCACTCAGATCTCATCTCTGGGACTAGTGGACGGAGTAATTCTTGGAGGGTCTGTCTACGAAACTCTGGAGTTGGTATGCTGAAGGTACCATCAATCAGCTAAGTAACAAACCTTTTTCTTTATAAATTATATATATATATATATATATATATATATATATATATATATATATATATATATATATATCGCTCTCTCTCTCTCTCTCTCTCTCTCTCTCTATATATATATATATATATATATATATATATATATATGAGACAAAAGTTTATTTTCTCCATCAAGACATTAATTTCTGTTGTTCACTGCTACCAGCATGCAGAAAATTATTTTTCTCCTGATGATGGCCATGTTGGCCGAAACTAGTCGAGGAATCTAAATGAAATAATAATAAAAACGAAGGAATATTAATATACAACCCAGTGTGTCTGAAGATTTTAATTTTTTAATATTTTTTATTGTTGAATATATATATATATATATATATATATATATATATATATATATATATATATATATATATATATATATATATATATATATATAATCCAACTGCATCCTAATAATATCAAATATTAAAATTGATCCACAAAGACAGCTCAGTGTATTTATTATAACAGAGCATATAAATTAGACAACAAAAAGCATCGGGATTGTTGCTATGGTAACAGAGCTAAAGTACGTGAAACCGCTTGGCACAGATCGACCTTGAACACTGTCTCGTATAAACACTAAGTTATAACGCTTTCGCTCTCATCCATTGTTTATAGAAGTGCTCCGAAGGAAAGTGTGTAGAATGTGATCATCTCACCACACCACAGAGGTTCGATCAGTGACCATGGCTTGTGCAGCAGTTTTTGGCAAACAACCATAATATTCCTCCCCAAAAATAAAGTATCTCGCGAGAACCATAATTAAAAAAAACGGTGTCAACCCAAAATAAAAATTTCAGCACTTATTGTTTCTGCATGAAATTCGGAGTTGTGTAATTAATGCAAAATATTATGTATATAAAGAAATGCGTTATATATATATATATATATATATATATATATATATATATATATATATATATATATATATATATATATATATATATATATATATATATATATATATAGCGAATTTTTGAAAAGATTTTTTTATCCGACATTTTGCGTCCGGCAAGTATCGAACCTACGTCACTTTTTTTTTTTTTTTTTTTTTTTTTTTTACCTCAGAGAAACAACTTCTTAAGTCGAACCGTGCCTCTACCAGCTGAAGACAGGGACAAGTCAGAATTGTTAAGGAAGGCGTAATATTTCTCACTGAGACTTCTCCGAAACTATGTCTGCTTGCTTCAGTTTCATACCTGAACCGTAAAGAACAATTATTTTTTGAATGGATTTTTTTATCAAACATTATTTCCTATTACTATAACTGCCATTTTCAGTGAGTACACATATTTCAATTGTTAGCCCTGTTTTCGATTTCGGGATAAATGCAGAATTTTTCTTTAGCAGGACGGGTGTTATTAATTTCACTGTTTAAGAAAAAAAAATGAGGCAACAATTCAAGTACGTGTACCCAATAAAAATAAAGTTTATAGTAATAAAAATAGTAATATAGTAATAAAAAATATAGCCAACTATATATATATAAATAATTTTAGATAATATAATTGCGTATATATTTTATATACATCTATACTGTTTACTATTTGCTATATATGTAGGTATACATACTCACTAGCCACTGAATTAAGCTCGCATGATCAAATGCACTTTTATGCAAATTTCTAATCAGTCAATGACTTTGGTATTTAGAAATATGTCGACCTGCTGAATTTCATATTGGGAAGAAAAGTCAGTTACAGCATTGTCGTTGGTGCCAGACAGCTGAGTCTTAATATTGAAAATCTGTTGATCTACTAGAGTTTTTACGCACAACCATTTCTAGGATTTACAGAGAATGGCCAGAAAAGGAAAAAAAATCCAATGAGCGACAATACTGTGGGTGAAAATCCCTTTTTATTGAAAGACCTCGGAGGAGAAAGGCTAGTTTAATCTGATAGAAAGGCAACATCGACCTCAAGTGGAACTCCTATAGACGATCCATCGCTAAAGATGCAGGTAAAATGATCGGCTCCCCGTACTGGTCCAGTAAGTACCTGATTCCTTGTGCTATCCTCGACCTTTACAAGAGCAATATCAAGCCGAACATGGAGTTCTGCTATCATATTTGGGAAGGAGCTGCCCAGTCCTCACTATTCAGTCTTGAAGGAGTTCAAAAGCGTCTCCGAGTCCCTGTTGAAGAAGAATTATTTTCCACCCTTCAACCTCTCTCTCTCACAGACGGGATGTGGCGAGTCTCTCGCTGCTCTATCTCTACTTCCATGGAAAGTGCTCGGATGAATTGCAGTCCTTGGTTCCACCAGGTCTAATCTTTACGACTAGGACCCACCATGCCACTCACATGGTAGCAAACCACCCACATTCGTTCCGTACTCCATTTGTTCCACACCAACGAATTACTTCTCTGCGGAACGGATTCCCAACAGGATGTTTCCTCGATCATTACAATCTTAACCTGTTCAAGTCTAGAGTTAACCGTTATCTACTCCTCATATCCATATAAACTACCCTTTAACGTAATCCTCTACCTCGAGTGACCCCGAGCCTTGTACAAGGTGAACCTTACTGGAAAAAAAATAAGTAGCTCAAATAGCCACTCTTTACAACGGAGGTATGCAGATAAGTGTATCTGAATTCAGATCACTTCCTATCTTGTAATTTAAGTGACTTTGTACGTGGCATTGTCGTTGGTGCGAGACAGGCATCTCACGAGTATTTAAAAACGTTTAATCTACTAGAATTTTCGCTCACAACCATTTCTAGGGTTTACAGAAAATTGCCGATAGTAATTTGCTTTCTGTATTCCTGTTCGTCCCACGACGCGGTCAGCACGTTTACCATGTTTGACCTTGAGTACGATAATACATAATGTCAATGCAAAGGTTATGCCAACTCAGTCGTGTAGGATGAAAAGGTGCGCGGGTGGACAAACAGTGTGAGAATTTGGATTTATTGGCATAATTCTAGCACAGTTTTGGAAAACAAATTTTGTTTAAATATTTTAAAACTATGAGTCAAACTCTGAGAGAAATTCTTAAATACATTTCATGGTCACAGTAAATATAATAATTCATATATTTAATTTTTTCCTCATTTACTTTAGTTATTTTCACATTTTCATGTTGATTACAGTAATATGTATATCTTTTTTTTTTTAATATTCCGTTTTTTAAATGATTAAAATCAAACGATATATGGAAAAGTTATTTTTATTCAAATTAATTGCTAGCAATCCGCCATAGCCCCTTATACATTATTGTTATATAGAAATAAAGTGTCTCTGCCGACACATGAGTTTGAATATAGATCGCCAGTGAACAAATACAGGCGATCCCATTATTGAAGTAGACCACGTGACCATAGAAGAAACGCATATATGGAAGAGGCGTGACGTCTAATTAATCTCTGTTTCTAGTCTATCCTCTATTACTATTCGAATCTGCACTTCTAGTCTCTCTATTATTATACGGTTCGCTATTTTCTATACTGTTCCCCTATATTGATCACTATTCGGTGATTGCTATTCGAGCTAGTGTTATTCGAAGGAGTCTGACACCAGAATTGTTTAACGGCGTTACCATGGTTGTGTCTGCGATTACAACGTCTCTGCCACAACGAGCATTACGAAAGCGACAACGAGTATTCGTTGACATCATGAAAATTATTACTCGAAAAAGTTGTTAAAATAATGTTCGTGCTAGATTAATTAATTTCAACACTTGTTACTAACAACTGCATTGTTCCTGTCGAGGTACAAGAGTAGGCTGAAAATTTAATAGGCTGACCATGAAGAAATGATGCTAGAGCTGTGAAATCTTGTATTAATTAATTTCAACACTTGTTACTAACAACTGCATTGTTCCTGTCGAGGTACAAGAGTAGGCTGAAAATTTAATAGGCTGACCATGAAGAAATGATGCTAGAGCTGTGAAATCTTGTATTAATTAATTTCAACACTTGTTACTAACAACTGCATTGTTCCTGTCGAGGTACAAGAGTAGGCTGAAAATTTAATAGGCTGACCATGAAGAAATGATGCTAGAGCTGTGAAATCTTGTATTAATTAATTTCAACACTTGTTACTAACAACTGCATTGTTCCTGTCGAGGTACAAGAGTAGGCTGAAAATTTAATAGGCTGACCATGAAGAAATGATGCTAGAGCTGTGAAATCTTGTATTAATTAATTTCAACACTTGTTACTAACAACTGCATTGTTCCTGTCGAGGTACAAGAGTAGGCTGAAAATTTAATAGGCTGACCATGAAGAAATGATGCTAGAGCTGTGAAATCTTGTATTAATTAATTTCAACACTTGTTACTAACAACTGCATTGTTCCTGTCGAGGTACAAGAGTAGGCTGAAAATTTAATAGGCTGACCATGAAGAAATGATGCTAGAGCTGTGAAATCTTGTATTAATTAATTTCAACACTTGTTACTAACAACTGCATTGTTCCTGTCGAGGTACAAGAGTAGGCTGAAAGTTTAATAGGCTGACCATGAAGAAATGATGCTAGAGCTGTGAAATCTTGTATTAATTAATTTCAACACTTGTTACTAACAACTGCATTGTTCCTGTCGAGGTACAAGAGTAGGCTGAAAGTTTAATAGGCTGACCATAAAGAAATGATGCTAGAGCTCTGAAGTTTTGCATACATTAATTTTAACTCTTCTTACTAAAAACTGAATTATTTCTTTCCAGTTACGAGAGTGGGCTGAAAATTTAAAAGGCTGACCAAGAATAGATCATGCTAGAGCTGTGAAATTTTGCCCGCTTTAATTTCAACTCTTGTTACTAATAACTGCATTGTCCCTTTCCATGTACGAGGGGGTGGCTGAAAAGTTAAAAGGCTGACCAAGAATAGATGATGCTAGAGCTGTGAAATCTTGCATGAATTAATTTCAACACTTCTTACGAATAACTACAATGTTCCTTTCCAGGTGCAAGAGTAGGCTGAAAATATAATAGGGTGAACATGAAAAAATGATGCTAGAGCTGTGAAATCTTGCATGCATACATTTGAACTCTCCTTACTAAAAACTGAATTGTTTCTTTCCAGTTACGAAAGTGGGCTGAAAATTTAATAGACTGACCAAGTATAGATGATGGTAGAGCTATGAAATCTTGCATGAATGAATTTCAACTCTTGTTACTAATAACTGCATTGTTCTTTTCTGGGTACGAGAGTAGGCTGAAAATTTAATGGGCTAACCATGAAGAAATGATGCTAGAGCTGTGAAATATTGCATTCATTAAGTTTATCTCTCCTTACTAAAATCTGAATTGTTTCTTTCCAGTTCAGAGTCGGCTGAAAAGTTAAAAGGCTGACCATGAAGAAATGATGCTAGAGCTGTGAAATCTTGCATGCGTACATTTGAAACTCTTCTTGCTAACAACTGAATTTTTTCTTTCCAGTTACGAGACTGGGCTGAAAATTAAATAGTCTGACCATGAAGAATTGATGCTAGAACTGTGAAATCTTGCATGCATTAATTTCAACTATTGTTACCAATAACTGCATTGTTCCTTTCCAGGTACGAGGGGGGACTGAAAAGTTAATAGGCTGATCATGGAGAAATGATGCTTGAACGGTGAAATCTGGCATTCATTAATTTTATCACTCCTTACTAAAAACTGAAATGTTTCTTTCCAGTTACGAGTGTGGACTGAAACGTTAAAAGGCTGACCATGAAGAAATGATGCTGGAGCTGTGAAATCTTGCATGCATACATTTTAACTTTCCTTACTAAAACTGTATTGTTTCTTTCCAGTTACGAGAGTGGGCTGAAAATTTAATTGGCTGACCATGAAGAAATGATGCTAGATCTGTGAAATCTTGGATGAATTTATTTCAACATTTGTTACTAATCACTGCATTGTTCCTTTCCATGTTTTACATACATTAATTTTAACTCTTCTTACTAAAAACTGAATTGTTTCTTTCCCGTTACGAGAGTGGGCTGAAAATTTAAAAGGCTGACCAAGAATAGATGATGCTAGATCTGTGAAATCTTGGATGAATTTATTTCAACATTTGTTACTAATCACTGCATTGTTCCTTTCCATGTACGAGGGGGTGGCTGGAAATTTAATCGGCTGACCATGATGAATTGATGCCAGAGCCGTGAAATCTTGCATACATTTATTTTAATCTCCTCACTAAAACTGAATTGTTTCTTTCCAGTTACGTGAGCGGGCTGAAAATTTAATAGGCTGACCATGAAGAAATGATACTAGAGCTGTGAAATCTTGTATTAATTAATTTCAACACTTGTTACTAATAACTGCATTGTTCCTTTCCATGTACAAGATTAGGCTGAAAATTTAATAGACTGACCATGAAGAAATGATGCTAGAGCTGTGAAATCTTGCATGGATTAATTTTAACTCTCCTTACTAAAAACTGACTTGTTTATTTCCAATTACTTGAGTGGACTGAAAAGTTAAAAGGGTGGCCATGAGGAATGATAGAGCTCTGAAATCTTGCATGCATTAATGTCAACGCTTGTTACTAATAACTGCATTGTTCCTTTCCAGGAACGAGGCTGGGCTGAAATGTTGAAAGGCTGACCAAGAATAGATGATGCTAGAGCTGCGAATATTGCATGAATTAATTTCAGCACTTGTTACTAATAACTGCATTGTTTCTTTCCAAGTACGATTGTAGGATGAAATTTTAATAGGCTGACCATGAAGAAATGATGCTAAATCTGTCAAATTTTGCATGCATTAATTTCAACTCTTCTTACTAAAAACTGAATTGTTTCTTTCCAGTTACGAGAGTGGGCTGAAAATTTAATAGGCTGACCATGAAGAAATGATGCTAGAGCTGTGAAATCTTGTATTAATTAATTTCAACTCTTCTTACTAAAAACTGAATTGTTTCTTTCCAGTTACGAGAGTAGGCTGAAAATTTAATATGCTGACCATGAAGAAGTGATGCTAGAACTGTATAATCTTGCATATATCAATTTCAATTCTTCTTACCAATAACTGCATTGTTGTTTTCCATGTTCGGAGGCGGAATCACGTGATCTAATATGAAAAGTTGCGCGGGAAAGATATCTGAAGAATCAGTTGGATTGCGTAGCTCAAACGATCAACACCCTTTCTTTTGTTATCATCAGCTAAACGGGATCGCACAATGAAGAGACTGAATCCTAGTCCTATCTCACACACACACTATGCCGCATGTGAACAAAATGCCATGGTGAATTACTCAAAGTGTTAATCACTGACGCCAAGATCCTGTGTAATCCATTCAATTCCAGAACTGGAGAAAGCAACGATCAACACGGCACCGAATCTTCCTAAACTGAAAGAGAAATTCTGTATTGCTGAAAATGTGAAAAGAGAATGCCCATCACTTGGGGTCAAAATTTGCTACAGTAAAGAAAGAGAAAGAGAATTTAAAAGATATTTCTGTACGTGTAAAGGACTGAACTGAAAGAAGTAGGGAAAAAAGAGAAATATGGAGAGAGAGGGAGAGAGAGAGAGAGGAAGAGAGAGAGAGAATAGAGAAAAGAATAAACATGTTTTATTTCATGTCGGTTGTAGCTATTGGTTATTTCTCCTTATTCGTGTTTATTTGACCCTGCGAGTGAACCCACTACTAACGGAGTAGAAACCTTGGCCATGTCCTTTGGCAACATTATTTTTTTTTGACCATTTTCTTTTTATATTTTGTGCTGTGACAATTGGTTCGTCACACCAGGCTCAATGTTGCTTAATTTCGCAGATCGGTGATGGATAGTGTATTTATGGAGCCTTTTATATTCAATGTCAATAACATTTGCTTAATCGTTTTTCGATAATTTTGTATTTCATTTCGAGACGATGTCTGTTTTATTCCGGCTAAGATTGCAGCGACCATTACAAATTTTGAGTATGGAAGGAATCCATAGTCAAGAATAGATGATTCTAGAGCTGTGAATGTTGCATGAATTAATTTCAACTCTTGTTATTAATAACTACAATGTTCCTTTCCAAGTACGATTGTAGGCTGAAATTTTAATAGTCTGACCACGAAGAAATGATGCTAGAGCTGTTAATTCTTGCATGCATACATTTCAACTGTCCTTACTAAAAACTGAATTGTTTCTTTCCTGTTACGAGAGTGGGCTGAAAATTTAATTGGCTGACAATGAAGAAATGATGCTAGAGCTCTGAAGTTTTGCATACATTAATTTTAACTCTTCTTACTAAAAACTGAATTGTTTCTTTCCCGTTAGGAGAGTGGGCTGAAAATTTAAAAGGCTGACCAAGAATAGATGATACTAGATCTGTGAAATCTTGCATGAATTTATTTCAACACTTGTTACTAATAACTGCATTGTTCCTTTCCAGGTAAGTGAGTAGGCTGAAAATTTAATAGGCTGACCATGATGAAATGATGCTAGAGCTGTGAAATATATATATATATATATATATATATATATATATATATATATATATATATATATATATATATATATATATATATTATAAAGATGATACATACGGACAAACAAGTACTCATGACAAAGATGCATTTTTGTTTCGATGCGAACGCATCTCGACAGGTGAAGAAGAATGACGGTTATAAACGATTCGATTTAAAAATGCTATTCATGAAACAGTACTTTTTTTTTCTTTATTCAGTTGTTTTTTTTTTAAATCATGAGGAAAAATGCCATAAAAGGAAAAGAAATATATAAAGGGTTTCCATAAAATAAAAATAATAGTAAAAATAATAATAAGAAAACAGGTAAAAGCAAAGAGAAGAGGATGAGAAGAAAATAAAAGGAAAAAGAAAGAAAGAAGGAAGAGAAATATAAGAGTTAAGAAAATTTAAAAGAGAACACGTTATAACTTGAGAAAGAAAAGAAGAAAAAAAGAATATAAGAGAATAGAATAGAGAAACGAATAGAAGAAAAATCTACATGAATACGAAAAGAGGGAAAAAGGAGAAAGAAAGAAAGAAGAATACGAAAAGAGGGAAAAAGGTGAAAGAAAGAAAGAAGAATACGAAAAGAGGGAAAAAGGAGAAAGAAAGAAAGAAGAATACGAAAAGAGGGAAAAAGGAGAAAGAAAGAAAGAAGAATACGAAAAGAGGGAAAAAGGAGAAAGAAAGAAAGAAGAATACGAAAAGAGGGAAAAAGGAGAAAGAAAGAAAGAAGAATACGAAAAGAGGGAAAAAGGAGAAAGAAAGAAAGAAGAATACGAAAAGAGGGAAAAAGGAGAAAGAAAGAAAGAAGAATACGAAAAGAGGGAAAAAGGAGAAAGAAAGAAAGAAGAATACGAAAAGAGGGAAAAAGGAGAAAGAAAGAAAGAAGAATACGAAAAGAGGGAAAAAGGAGAAAGAAAGAAAGAAGAATACGAAAAGAAGGAAAAAGGAGAAAGAAAGAAAGAAAGAAAGAAAGAAGGAAGACAATATGTGTTGTTGATAACAATTCAGCCAATGAAAAAACATTAACATTAAAATAAAAAAAAATTATCCCGAAAGATTTAAACTCAACCGGAAATATTTGCTACATTGAAACACTCTTGATATTATGCAACAATCAAAGTTTGACGTTATTCCAAGAAGCAGACACATTATTTAATAGAATTAAACGTAGTATGTAAATAAAAGACCCTTTTAAGAAGTAAAAATATTAGCCATGCAAAATAAATAAACTATTTAAAATATTACATAAAAATTTTAAATTCAAAATTTAAAATATAAATAAAAAGACATAAAGTATAGAATACTAGTATAAATTAAAAAAATAAACCTATTACCAAACTATATAACTTGTAATATAAGTATAGGTATAAAACTATTTTTATCTAATATTATTACTAGTAGTATACATGTACAAATCAATTTAGAACCTTAATTTAAGATAGATCAGTAAATATAACAGTGATATTTATATAAGAAGGTAAATTGATATATAAGAGATGTGAATCATAAAGTTAAAGGTTCAGCAAGATTGTAATGTAAGATTTTTAACGTGCCTACAAAAACGGTAGTTTCAAATCTTTGGTTTAACAATTGACTATTATTCAAAAGCTTAATAATACACATTTTACTTGTAGACATAAAAAGCAAAGTTCATGCAAATATCTACAAGTTCTGTCTTGTTTGAGGATCTTCCATTTAACTTTAGGTGTGTTGTTTTCTTCTTTCAATTCCCAGAAATATTTAGAAAGTGAAGTCATATTGCGCTTGCTATCATTAGTAAAAGAAGATATATGATTATAATATCGTTTTTTAATGGCATTCCTAGTAGAACGAACATATAATTTAATATTTCCAGGGTTTTCAATTGATGAAATAGAACACATTTCATAAAATACATCTATTGGATGCTTTAGTACACATCATCAGTGATGTTTCTAGCCGAGGTTCATTAGGGGTTTCGGGTATTTCAACATCGTAACCCCTCTCCACGGTGATCCAGCCGATACTGATCGGGTATCGACTTGTGTACCTTCCGTCAGGTACAACTTTTTTCATCTTCCGAAATGCACACCAAACGACTCTTCTTGGCAATTTATTGTCCAATCGCGGATGACTTCCGGTTCACCAGCAGACTTCGCTCTTCCATAAAAAAAGGAAGGAAACACAGCCACAATTTCTATCTGATCAGGAATATGGCGGCGTACTTGGTTTGAAGTGGCAATGGATTCTCTTAAGCATTTGTTTGATAATGGACATTGATCAGGACTCCTACAATTACATAGGTCAGTTACACGGGATATATTAGAATTTGTGCTTGTATTAAAGTTGTTATCTTTATAATGTTTTAGTGTTTTATTATTGTGTTATTTAATAATTTTATCTAGATTTCTAGTACAACTATAACTAATTTTCAAGGTGTTACGATTAATGATTTGACTCAATTGACTATTCTTAGGAAAATGCTTATCAATTAAGTTTAAAAATTTGTGTCCCTATCTGGTACGAAGTAATTTATTGAATGGAGGTGTATACCAAATGATCTTCCTGTTTCTGTTCGTATTCCTAGAATAACTATAATTCTTCTACATACTTAATCTGAGAAGATTTATAACTACTATCACTAAGGATTTTAGTATAAATTGCTCTACTTTTGGTATTGAGCACTCTTTTAAATTAATGCTATGAACGTTTGAATTTTATATTCTTTTCGTTCTTGTTACATTTGAATATATATATATATATATATATATATATATATATATATATATATATATATATATATATATATATATATATATATTCGGTGTGTGCAAAAGTTTCCAGTATATATTTTTATTAAAACCATCGGTAATTTTAGGGTAAAAAAAGGAGATTAATTGCATATTCAGGGGCTTGTTCTATTTTAAAAGAGAACGTTGGCAACTTGTAATATATATATATATATATATATATATATATATATATATATATATATATATATATATATATATATTTGTGTATTTAGGCAGCAATCCTTCTTTCATGCACATTTCATTAAAAATGACAGACAAGGTGCTTTTATTTAGTTTTTTCTTTATACAATTTCTCATGCGATCTAATAATGCTTTTCTTCGTGTTTTGAAACAAAAAAATGAAACATTTTATAAAACATACATATAACAAACTATTTCTAATTCTAACAGTTAAAATATAATCCTTGAAAATGGCTAAATGTATAGCCGAAAGCGCTCGGATAAAAAGAACATTCGGACAGTTTTTATATAATTTATCATCCGAAAAGAAAAACATTATTAGATCGCATGAGAAATTGTATAAAAAACTAAATAAAAGCACCTTGTCGTTTTTAATGAAATGTGCATATATATATATGACAAAAATATAATTTTTAGGTATGCTATATTTAAGGGTAAAAGTGCTGAATACCATAAATAGACCGACCGTCCGTAAATGTTAATTTGTAAACAGAGCTCAATAGCCTGCGGTGTCAAGCAGCTGTTTCATGCTTGAACGCAATCTTTAGTCCTGAAGATTGGATTCAAGTATGAAACAGATTGCCGCTGTATGGTGTTGACCTCAGTTTACAATTTTACACACACACACACACACACACACACACACACACACACACACACACACACACACACACACACACATATGTATAAATATCGGATTAAAAAATAAATCTATAAGTTCTTTAGATACTGCTTTGTTTGTGTTTCAGATATGATTCTTAGTAGACATGAGCTTTTCGAGAGAAATAATTTGAATGAAGGAATGCACTTTCCTTAAAAGGGGAAATATAGCCTTATTGACGTTCTTCATGGCCGAGTCGTAAATCATATCGGATCAGATGGTGGTTTCTCCTACAAAGGTGGACGCAGGTTCGCCCTCTGCCGGAGAGTACATTTTATTTATTAAGCTTTCTCGAATACACAAGCCGATAAGCGTAATACACACACTGCTTAAAGTAAAGATAAAAAGTGGGCGTCTCTTTCAAATAAGTGTGTACATTATGATGACGTTTGAAGTAATAAATGTGTATGTACATAAATATAATGTATGTATGTTTGTGTAGACGGGACAGATTTTGTGGATTTTTGATCGGAAAGTTTTTCTGTATAATGTTTGATCTATATGATCCATTGATTGATTCATTCATTTGTTCTTTACGGGTTATCAACCCTTTGCAGGTTATTTAAGTTAGAAACTATTTTTACATGGTAAGAATTTTCTTTTTTTTTCAGATTCATACCGAATCAGAAAATAAGAAATTATAATGTACATATAAAGTGGGAGATCAATTCAATATCACGATCAATAAATAAACTGATCCCTCACTTTGTGGCCACCGTAGTTTCTATCCATTGATATTCTAGAGAATGTAAATAAATCTAAAAGACGTACCTGTGTAACTAATCAATATTTCCTTGATTGATTGATTCGTTTTCTACGGCTTATCAGCGCTTTGCAGGTTATTTAAAGACAGAAAATATTTTTAAATTGTAAGGATTTATTTTTTATAAATACGAGTATCCGCTGAATAATGAAGTAATAGAAATGTCAGAATAAAAATAAATCCATTAATTCTTTGTAAATTGCTTTGTTTACGCTACGGATGAGAAACTGAGCATGTATGTGTTCTCGAAAAGAATGATCTGAGTGAGGAGGGTTTGCCATCCTTAAAAGGGAAAATAGAGTCTTGCTGAATCGCGACGCTCTCTGTAGCCGAGCGGCAAAATACGTTAGATCAAATAGTAGTTTCTCCTACAAAGGGAAACGCAGGTTTGCGGAATTTTGATCGGAAAGATTTGATCCACTGATTGATTCATTTATTCGCAATGGTTCTTCTCCCCTGGTTAGCGATTTGCAAAAAAAACAACATAATTTACAAATTCAAGTGCCCTTTGGGAGTTTGTATCTCCAACGAATTAAATAATATTTATGTTGGTCACACCACAAACTCACTTTCACGACGCTTGACACTACATTTGAATGATAACTTTTAGGCATTTAAAATAACATGCCTGGCCGCATATACTGTTAAGGGGTCTCCCCTTTTCACATAAATGGACTCAACCGAGGTATACATATACTACCACCAGTAAATACCCGGTAGTACGTTAAGACAGTCGAGAAGTCAGTACGTTGAGTAGTATCAGAGTAGTATTAGAGAAGGGTAGCACAAGAATCACCGTCACGAGCACCTAGACTCAGTAAGGAGTCACACCGCAATACATCAATACCAAGACTGTATATATATTATTGCTACTAACCCGCGTTCCTGGATCTACTAACCCGTATTACCAGTTTGTATTATTACGTTAATAAATTTATTTTCTTTATCTATTCCTGGCATTTGTTATTTATTGATATCGGATTTCATCTCGGAATCCACAACAAATTGGCGACGAAGGATATCGAACTCACACGGGATGGAAAAAAAACAATTCGCCCTCGTCGACAACAAATTGGAGACGAAGGATATCGAACTCACACGGGAAGGAAATCGAAACAAAATTCTCCCTCGTTGTCCACAACAAATTGGCAACGAGAATATCGAACTCACACGGGAAGGAAAAAAATTCTTCCTCATCGACAACAAATTGGTGACGAGTATATCGAACTTACACGGGAAAGAAAGAAAAAAGAAAAATTCTCCCTTGTCGACAACAAATTGGCGACGAGTATATCGAACTTGCACGGGAAAAAAGAAAAATTCCCCCTCGTCGACAACAAATTGGTGACGAGGTATTCGAACTCACACAAAAAGAAAAAAATTGCCGTTTTGCCAGTATCCACATCAACTTTGCGATTTATGAGGATTAAAACACGGAAAATCGAGTTTTTCGTAAGACTATTATCATGGAGGATTTTCAAAGTATTTTAGTAGGACCTGTAAAATACCAAAATGAAAAGCAATTACAACTCCAAGAAAGACAATACGAACAATAATTCCAATTCCAAGAAAGAATGGAAGAAAAATGGCAAAAGCAATTACTACAAACGCAGAAGGAAAATCAAGAAATACAAAGGCAAAATGAAGAAAGACAAATGCAACTCCAGGAACTAATATTAAAGGTAGCGGGTAACAAACAACAAAATATCGAAAAAGTGGCGACTTTTTCCCAAGACGCAGTGTGGAATACGATAGAAACTTTCAAATATTCTCTAGAAGAGGATAAAAATTTCGGGGATTATTTTAGACGCCACGAAGACATCTTTAACATCGATTGTCAAAACTGGACAGAAGCAAAGAAGCTACGTCTGTTGCTCAGAAAATTAGGAACTGAAGAATACACAAAATTTGTGGATTACATTTTGCCAAAAAAGTCGAACGAATTAACGTTTGACGAAGCAGTTAATGCCTTACAGAGCTGTTCAGTCCAAAAACGTCACTCTTTCACAAGAGGCGCAAATGTCTTAACCTGGTAAAGGGCGAAAATGAGGACCATTCCACGTTTGCCGCAATCGTGAATAAACATTGAGACGACTTCAAGTTGGCAGAATTAACACCGGACAATTTCAAGTGTCTCATTTTTGTTAAAGGGTTAGTCTCAGCAAAAGATAGTGAAATGCACAAAAGAATGCTTTCAAAACTACAAAATGAACCTGGACTAACACTACAACAACTATCAGAAGATTGCCAAAAATGCCTGAGTATAAAGAAAGACTCGAAAAACATTGAGGAGTCAGGAGTTTTTCATATACGTAAGTTAAACAAAAGTTTACGTTCTTCACCCTCCCCGGAAAGAAAACGAAAATTCTATAATAAGGGCAAAAGTACAACATATAGGGCAAATTATGATGAAAATCGAAGCAAATATAAGCCCCCCACCAATCTGCATGTTATTGATGTGGAGGACTACACTGGAATAAGGATTGCCGTTTTAAATATAAAAACTGTCTTGTGTGTGGAAAAATGGGGCACAAGGCATCCCAATGTAGGAACAGAAAAGCTACTAGTAGGATAAGAGCTACTAGTATGCATGACGAAGACAATACCAACATAAGGAATATTTGGACTTGAAATCTTAAATAAAAAGATAAAATTGCAACTAGACTCGGGTTCCGATCTAACGATAATTAACCTACAGACATGGAAAAAGCTTAACAGACCAACCATGTTACATACACAAAATATTGCTAAGTCGGTGACAGGAAAGCGTATAAAATTCGAAGGAGAAATAATCGTAAATGTTAAATTTCACGGGAAAACAAATAACTCAAGATATACGTAATGAAAGATACAGAAAATCTAGTGGGTACAGACTGGATGCAAAAATTCGACGTTTGGGACCTACCTATCAGCTCATTTTGCAAAAAGTTAGACGGTGAACCATCAGATGCGACAAAGTTAAAGGAAGAATTATATAATCAATTCCCCGAGGTATTTGCGAGCGGGTTGGGATGATGCAACAAATTTACAGCTAGAATTGAATTAAAAGAAAACGTCCAACCAGTTTTTAAAAAGAAGCGTTTGTTACTATAGAAAAATCGACAAAGAATTAGAGAGACTTGAACAAACTGGGATCCTCTCAAAAATAGAGTTTAGTGAATGGGCAGCACCGGTAGTCTATGTAAAAAAGAAATCAGGAGAAATCCGTGTATGCGCAGATTTTTCGACGGGGCTAAATAAGGCTATAAAAGACCATCATTACCCATTATCGAGCCCAGAAGAAATATTTACAAAGCTCAACGGCGGTAAGATATTTTCCAAAATAGATCTAAGTGAGGCTTATCTGCAAATCCCAGTACAAGAAGAGAATACAAAAATTCTATGTATTAATACGCACAAAGGGTTGTATAAATTCAACAGACTACCGTTCGGTGTAAAATTTGCACCAGCAATTTTTCAGCCGACGATGGACACAATGCTCACGGGCCAGAATTTTGCGACCGCTTATCTGGATGACATTCTAATTAAGAGCGACAATGTGGAAGAGCACACATCGCACATAAAGGAGGTTTCAGTAAATGGCCTGAGGTTTCCAGATTCAAACACCCGACGACAGAAAATACCATAAACTGTATACACGAATTATTGCGTCGTGGATTGCTTGGTAACTGATAACGGTACACAATTTACCTCCAGTGACTTCAAAGAATTTTGTGAGACATACCAAGTAAAGCATATCAAGATAGCTCCGTACCACCCGAGGTCGAACGGAGAAGCCGAAAGATTCGTAGACACACTAAAAAGAGCTTTAAAAAAAGCCGAAGATGTACCGACGGAAAAAGCGATACAGCAGTTCCTCCAAGTATACAGAATAACACCTAACGGGAACACACCATCTGGTCTTTCACCAGCGGAATTGATGTTTTCCCGGAGAATACGGTCTGTGTTTGATAAATTATTGCCAAACAAGAACAAAAACCAGTATACACATGTTGTACCAAAGAGATCATTTAAACCAGGAGAACGAGTTTACTTTAGGATGTTCAGAAACAATATGGCTTACTGGGAGCCTGGCACAATAATTAACAGACTGGGAAATGTGATGTACACAGTACAAGGCGAAAAGTTTACCCATAGAAGACATATTGACCAAATACAAAAAAGACGGGTTGAGGAGCCAAGCTCGTCACCCGCAGAAAATGGCGACTCTCTGGATGCAATGTTTGAAGCTTTTGAGATTCAAAGACCACAGGAAGATAAAGAATTTAGGTCAAATAGGAAGAGAAAATTTACTGAACCTCTGATCATCAACCATAAAAGGAAAGGATACTAACTCCAGATCGAAGGAGGGGGGTGTTAAGGAGTCTCCCCTTTTCACACAAATGGACTCAACCGAGGTATACATATACTACAACCAGTGAATACCCGGCAGTACGTTAAGACAGTCGAGAAGTCAGTACGTTGAGTAGTATCAGAGTAGTAATAGAGGAGGGTAGCACAAGAATCACCGTCGCGAGCACCTAGACTCAGTAAGGAGTCAAACAGCGATACTTCAATACCAAGACTGTATATATATTATTGCTACTAACCAGCATTCCTGGATCTACTAACCCGTATTACCAGTTTGTATTATTACGTTAATACATTTATTTTCTTTATCTATTCCTGGCATTTGTTATTTATTGATATCGGATTTCATCTCGGAATCCACAACATATACAATTCCTTGTTGAAAACACAATTATACTTAAACATGAAAACAATAAACAAAAACTAAAAATTCTTGAAGCTATATACATAAAACAGTTGAAACCTAACCTGAACAAAATAAACTATGAAATCTCCACAAATATTCTTAAATGCCTATAATTAATAACTATATATATATTTCTATAGAATTAATAGATTTATTTTCTGTGGATACCCATGTTTGAAATGGACGCCAATTTTTCTTTTTCAAATTTTAAATTGTCTATACTGTCTATTCTATGTTCGAACCTGTGTACTCTTTTGTAGGATGAAGCATTGTTTGATCGGTCGTCCCAAATCGGGAGGGTAACTTTATCGAATGAAATTAAAGAATGACAGTCAGGTTTAATCCCACGTAGAGAGGTGTTTAAACGTGATATATCGTGTCAGTTTAAATACGAATAAAATGTAACTTCAGAACGTAGGAGATCATGGCTGCAGTGTGTTCAATTGCCTTCTCCAGAGATTTCATTTT
The DNA here is from genome assembly GCA_964036315.1 of Acanthosepion esculentum. Classification (NCBI taxonomy): domain Eukaryota; kingdom Metazoa; phylum Mollusca; class Cephalopoda; order Sepiida; family Sepiidae; genus Acanthosepion; species Acanthosepion esculentum. The sequence continues at coordinate 22,491,582 of OZ038510.1, read as the reverse complement.
TTATTATCTATGAATTGCCATGACTTCTTGGGAAAAACGGTGGAGTGGTTTCCCATTGCCTTCTCCAGAGATTCCTTTCCTTTAATATCTGTAATTTGCCATGACTTCTTGGCAAAGACTGTGGAGTGGTTTCCCATTGACTTCTCAACAGATTCCTTTTCTTTATTATCTGTGAATTGCCATGATTCATGGGAATGACATTTGAATGGTTTCCCGTTGCCTTCTCTACAGATTCCTTATCTTTATTCTCTGTGAATTGCCATGACTTCTTGGCAAAGACAGTTTTCTGGTTTCTCGTGGCCTTCTCCAGCGATACCTTTTCTTTAATATCTGTGAATTTCCATGACATCTTGGTTAAGACAGTGGAGTGGTCTCCCGTTGCCTTCTCTACAGATTCCTTATCTATATTATCTCTGAATAGACATGACTTATTGAGAAAGATTAAGGAGCGGTTTCCCGTTGCCTTCTCCACAGATTTCTTACCGTTATTGTCTGTGAATTTCCATGACTTCTTGGGAAAGACTGTTTTTTGGTTTCTCGTGGCCTTCTACAGAGATTCCTTTTCTTTATTATCTATGAATTGCCATGACTTCTTGGGAAAGATAGTGGAGTGGTTTCCGTTGCCTTCTCCACAGATTCCTTTTCTTTATTATCTGTGAATTGCCATGGATTCTTGGGAAAGACGGTGGATTGGTTTCCCTTTCCCTTCTCCACAGATTCCTTTTCTTTATTATCTGTGAATTGCCATGACTTCTTGGGAAAGACGGTGGAGTGGTTTCCCGTTGCCTTCTGCACAGATTCCTTTTCTTTATTATCTGTGAATTGCCATGACTTCTTGGGAAAGACGGTGGAGTGGTTTCCCGTTGCCTTCTCCACAGATTCCTTTTCTTTATTATCTGTGAATTGCCATGACTTCTTGGGAAAGACTGTGGAGTGGTTTCCCGTTGCCTTCTCCACAGATTCCTTTTCTTTATTATCTGTGAATTGCCATGACTTCTTGGGAAAGACGGTGGATTGGTTTCCCATTGCCTTCTCCACAGATTCCTTTTCTTTATTATCTGTGAATTGCCATGACTTCTTGGGAAAGACGGTGGAGTGGTTTCCCATTGTCTTCTCCACAGATTCCTTTTCTTTATTATCTGTGAATTGCCATGACTTCTTGGGAAAGACGGTGGAATGTTTTCCCGCTGCCTTCTCCACAGATTCCTTTTCTTTATTATCTGTGAATTGCCATGAATTCTTGGGAAAGACGGTGGAATGGTTTCCCGTTGCCTTCTCCACAGATTCCTTTTCTTTATTATCTGTGAATTGCCATGACTTCTTGGGAAAGACGGTGGATTGGTTTCCCGTTGCCTTCTCCACAGATTCCTTTTCTTTATTATCTGTGAATTGCCATGACTTCTTGAGAAAGACGGTGGAGTGGTTTCCCATTGTCTTCTCCACAGATTCCTTTTCTTTATTATCTGTGAATTGCCATGACTTCTTGGGAAAGACGGTGGAATGTTTTCCCGCTGCCTTCTCCACAGATTCCTTTTCTTTATTATCTGTGAATTGCCATGAATTCTTGGGAAAGGCGGTGGAATTGTTTCCCGTTGCCTTCTCCACAGATTCCTTTTCTTTATTATCTGTGAATTGCCATGACTTCTTGGGAAAGACGGTGGATTTGTTTCCCGTTGCCTTCTCCACAGATTCCTTTTCTTTATTATCTGTGAATTGCCATGACTTCTTGGGAAAGACGATGGAATGTTTTCCCGCTGCCTTCTCCACAGATTCCTTTTCTTTATTATCTGTGAATTGCCATGAATTCTTGGGAAAGGCGGTGGAATTGTTTCCCGTTGCCTTCTCCACAGATTCCTTTTCTTTATTATCTGTGAATTGCCATGACTTCTTGGGAAAGACGGTGGATTGGTTTCCCGTTGCCTTCTCCACAGGTTCCTTTTCTTTATTATCTGTGAATTGCCATGACTTCTTGGGAAAGACGGTGGATTGGTTTCCCGTTGCCTTCTCCACAGATTCCTTTTCTTTATTATCTGTGAATTGCCATGACTTCTTGGCAAAGACAGTGGAGTGGTTTCCCGTTGCCTTCTCCACAGATTCATTTTCTTTATTATCTGTGAATTGCCATGACTTCTTGGGAAAGACGGTGGATTGGTTTCCCGTTGCCTTCTCCACAGTTTCCTTTTCTTTATTATCTGTGAATTACCATGAATTCTTGGGAAAGACGGTGGAATGGTTGCCGATTGCCTTCTCCACAGATTCATTTTCTTTATTATCTGTGAATTGCCATGAATTCTTGGGAAAGACGGTGGAATGATTTCACGTTGCCTTCTCCACAGATTCCTTTTCTTTATTATCTGTGAATTGCCATGACTTCTTGGGAAAGACGGTGGAGTGGTTTCCCGTTGCCTTCTCCACAGATTCCTTTTCTTTATTATCTGTGAATTGCCATGACTTCTTGGGAAAGACGGTGGAATGTTTTCCCGCTGCCTTCTCCACAGATTCCTTTTCTTTATTATCTGTGAATTGCCATGACTTCTTGGGAAAGACGGTGGAGTGGTTTCCCGTTGCCTTCTGCACAGATTCCTTTTCTTTATTATCTGTGAATTGCCATGACTTCTTGGGAAAGACGGTGGAGTGGTTACCCGTTGCCTTCTCCACAGATTCCTGTTCTTTATTATCTGTGAATTGCCATGACTTCTTGGGAAAGACGGTGGAGTGGTTTCCCGTTGTCTTCTCCACAGATTCCTTTTCTTTATTATCTGTGAATTGCCATGACTTCTTGGGAAAGACGGTGGATTGGTTTCCCTTTCCCTTCTCCACAGATTCCTTTTCTTTATTATCTGTGAATTGCCATGACTTCTTGGGATAGACGGTGGAATGGTTTCCCGTTGCCTTCTCCACAGATTCCTTTTCTTTATTATCTGTGAATTCCCATGACTTCTTGGGAAAGACGGTGGAGTGGTTTCCCGTTGCCTTCTCCACAGATTCCTTTTCTTTATTATCTGTGAATTGCCATGACTTCTTGGGATAGACGGTGGAATGGTTTCCCGTTGCCTTCTCCACAGATTCCTTTTCTTTATTATCTGTGAATTGCCATGACTTCTTGGGAAAGACGGTGGAGTGGTTTCCCGTTGCCTTCTCCACAGATTCCTTTTCTTTATTATCTGTGAATTGCCATGACTTCTTGGGAAAGACGGTGGAGTGGTTTCCCGTTGCCTTCTCCACAGATTCCTTTTCTTTATTATCTGTGAATTGCCATGACTTCTTGGGAAAGACGGTGGAGTGGTTTCCCGTTGCCTTCTCCACAGATTCCTTATCTTTATTATCAGTCAATTGCCATGACTACTTGACAAAGACAGTAGAGTGGTTTCATGTTGCCTTCTCCAAAGATTCCTTATCTTTAATGTCTGTGAATTGCCATGACTTCTTGGCAATGACAGTGGAGTGATTTCCCGCTGTCTTCTCCACAGATAACTTATCTTTATTATCTGTGAATGTCCATGACTTCTTGGCAAAGACAGTGGAGTGGTTTCACATTGCCTTCTCCACATAATCTTGTTGGATGAGAAACGGTGGACCTAATCAGAATTTGATAAACAAGAACTCAATGTGGATATAAAGTGGGGGATCAACACTACATTACAATCAATACATGAACGAAATCCGTCACTTTGTTTCTATACATTTATATCCCATAGAATGTAAATAAATCTAAAAGACATGCCTGTATAGCTAATCAGTATTTCATTGATTGATTGATTCATTTTCCACAGCTTATCAACCGTTTGCAGGTTATTTAAAGCCAGAAAATATTTTTAGATTACAAGAATTCTTTTCGAAATTTATACCTAATCAGGAAACAATTATAATGTGAATAATAAGTGGGTGATCAATTCTTTATGATAGTCAATATATAAACTGATCCCTAACTTTGTCGCCATAGTAATTTCTATCCACTTCTATTCCAGAGAATGTAAATAAATCTAACAGACTGCGGAACTAATCAGTATTTCTTTGATTGATTGATTCGTTTTTTACGGCTTATCAACCTTTTGAAGGTTATTTAAAGCCAGAAAATATTTTTAGATTGCAAGAATTTTACTAATTAACCCATAGGTGGAGGGAGAAGAGGTAGGTTCATATCTCTATCAAAGGTATTTGCGTGTTAGTGGAACGGGAATTGGAACTCGGCTCTCCGATTAACAATTTTGAGCCCTTATCCATTACACCACCTGCACATCCATACTTATATCACCTGGTATTTCTAAGCGGTCACCTATCTTGGTAATGACCAGGCTTGTCGTTGCTTATCTTCACTGAGCGAACGGGAAGCCGTGTTTCAACGTGATGTGGCAGTAAGTCTTATTATTGGCAGTCATTTTCACAACAGTGGGTCAATACATTCTTCGCGTGTTAAATGAAGGGATTTATAAAATGACAATATATATATATAGACATTTATATTATGTTTAACCTTCTTTTTATAGATACAAATCTTTAAGTAAATGCTCTGTTTTATAATAAACAGTATTAAACAACATTTACCGGCCTGAATGTCCGAGAAATTTTCATAGAAAATTTTCGCTCTCCGACAGGAATCGAACCTGTATCCTATACGGAACCATCATTTCGCGTGATGTGCCTTAACCTTTCGGCCACAGAGCGGCGTCTGGTTAGCAAGGTTGATTTTACTATCTTTAAACTTAAATCTTCCATGAATCTCTTCTATTCATATCTGCTCTAGCGTATCAAATGTAAACAAATGACGTCATATATTTTAGAATTGGACATTGTCCGACAATTTATTTAAAGACATTTATATTATGTTTAACCTTCTTTTTATAGATACAAATCTTTAAGTAAATGCTCTGTTTTATAATAAACAGTATTAAACAACATTTACCGGCCTGAATGTCCGAGAAATTTTCATAGAAAATATTCGTCCTCCGACAGTATTCCAACCTGTATCCTATATGGAACCGTCATTTCGCTTGACGTGCCTTAACCTCTGTAACCAAATCGGTTAAGGCACGTCAAGTTAAATGATGGTTCCGTATAGGATACAGGTTCGATTCCTGTCGGAGGACGAATATTTTCTATGAAAATTTCTCGGACATTCAGGCCGGTAAATGTTGTTTAATACTGTTTATTATAAAACAGAGCATTTACTTAAAGATTTGTATCTATAAAAAGAAGGTTAAACATAAAAAAAATGTCTTAAAATAATTGTCGGACTTTGACCATTTCATTATATATATATATATATATATATATATATATATATATATATATATATATGTGTGTGTGTGTGTGTGTGTGTGTGTGTGTGTGTGTGTGTTTGTGTGTGTGTGTGTGTGAAACATTTAATGATCGACAATTCGGCAGTTGAATATTAAATGTGACGTTACCTGACGCTGAGAAGAAATCAGATCAAATTTCCGATCCAAAGTAGATTTTCGATTGCCGCGTGCATGCGAAAAGGGGGCGGTCTTGTAGAAATTATGATTTTATGTTTACATAATAGGAGTTTTTTTTGCAGCTGCTGTCACATTGGTTATTATGCGAGGTTGTAGCTTTGATTGATCGATTTTCCGTGAGCGATGTTTTCAAAAATCAATAAAGCAATGAACAAAACCATATCAAGATTATGAACCCTGTGACAGTCGCCTACTGTTCGATACGATCTTCATCCACATCACTATGACAACCCCCACAAGCAAAATTACCTTCTTCCTTCCTTTTCTTGTACGCACTCACACACAGGTAAGTATATATACACACACACATTCATATATATATATATATATATATATATATATATATATATATATATATATATATATATATATATTAAGCTTTTCACTCCAGGCAAGGCTGAAAGCCACTAGCATGCAAGGGGTTACAGAGGATTTGAAGCAAGAGCAGGTAGGAGTGATAGAGGAAAGGATGTGGAGAAGGATAGTAGATAGATCAATGGAATTGGAGATGTCGATTGACGTTACATTTGAATAGTTGAAGATTATAGTTGTCAGGGAAACAGGAATAGGGAAAGGAGTTCCACAGGCGTGAGGTGCGAGATATGAAGCTATTGGAGTAAAAGAGACGTCTACATTTAACAGTTTCAACAGTGAAAGGGTGGGGACGGGATGCCAGCCTCGTATGACGCTTGAATACATGGAGCCTGGGAACCAGCGATAGCAGCTCATCGGTGCAATTACCATGGAAGTATTTGTAAAAGAGACAAAGAGAGGCGACGGCGCATCTGTGCGGGACAGACTGCAGACGAGAAGCCAGATCAGGGCCAATTACATTGCATACCCGTCTCTGGATCTTATCAAGAACCCCGAGGCAAACAGAAGGGGCTCCAGACCATATATGGCAGCAATCTCCATGCAAGGGCGGATGGTTGATTTGTAAATTTGGAGGATCGATTCCGGGGAGAAAAATTTCCTGGCCCGGCACAGGGAGCCAACTTTCCTTGCGGTGCATGAAGCAATTGACTCAATGTATTTGTTCCATCTCAGGTCAGCAGACAGCGTGAGAGCGAGCAGCCGCAGAGAGGAGCTCTCGAGAAGTTGAGCTTCAGACATTCTAATGGGATGCAGGGAAGGATCCTTGTGGTGATTAATAGAGAGCAGTTTTGTTCTGGAGGCATTAAAGTTAACCAGCCAATTCCTGCCCCAGTTCACAACCGAGACGAACGACCAGGTTAATTTTGCCAGCGACACTAGATTTTTTTTCTGAGACAGGAGTAAATTGTGGTGTCATCCGCGTAGATGCCAACTTGGGAATCAATGGCGCCAGGAAGATCATTTATGAATATAAGGAACAGGGTAGGGCCTAGGATGGAGCCTTGCGGAACACCTGCGTTCGTGGGATAGGAGCCGGAGGAGAATCCGTTGAGAACGACCTTCAATTCATGGTTTGACAGGAATGATAGTATTAGGTCAAACAATCGACCTGTAATACCATAGCCCTGCAAGAAGAAGGCCGGCATGCCAAACCCTATCAAACGCCTTGGATACGTCAAGGGCCACGGTGCGAGCTTCTCCGTTATTATGAAGAGCCTGGTAGACAAATTCAGTGATGGCTGTAAGCACATCAGCTGTAGATCGAGCAAAGCGGAATCCATATTGCTTGTCAGAGAGCAGATCATGTGATGTAAGGTGGTTAACCACTTTGGTGTTGATAAGGGCTTCGAAGACCTTGCCAAAGAGGGGTAGGAGTCTGATAGGACGGTAATTAGAAGGGTCGGAGGGGTCGCCAGAGTTCTTAAAGACAGGAACAATGGATGAGGACTTCCAGCAGTCAGGAAAACAAGATTCCTTGAGGCAGTAGTTGTATAATTTAGAGAGGGCGGGCGCCAATTCAGGCGCGCATTTCTTCAAGACAATGGCTGGTATCCCATCCCCACCACTAGCCTTGTGGGGGTCTAGATTAGAGATAATGCCCAATACCAATGACGGGGATATGTGTAACCCGCTCAAAAGGGCTTCATTTCTGAGAGGGAAATCGGGTATGAGTACACCGGAAGAGTCAAGCGTTGAGTTGAAAGACAATTTCCGAGCAAAGCATTCAGCCTTGTCGGCAGAGGAGGTCAGGATCTCAAACTGGTTGAACAGAAGAGGTATAGAGGATTTGCAATTGTTCAGAACGCTCTTGCAGAGACGCCAATAATCATTGGAGCCGAATTTACGAGATGCGATGCGTTCCTTCATCCGGGCAGCAAATAGAGACTTAGCTTCGTTGAGGACACGCTTACACTCGTTACGGGCGGAGGCAAAGAGGCGTCTATTTCAGTCGGACATATCGCTACGAAATAGGTGGAAGAAGTGGTTCCTATGTGCAATGGCGGCTGAGCAAGCAACGGAGAACCACGGGGAGGAGCGCGATTTGACCTTGAATTTCCTTGAGGGGATGAAAGCCTCAATTCCAGCTTTAACCTAGGATGAGACCTCTGAAGCACATTCTCGAACTGGGAGCTTAAATACAACATCCCAAGGGACATCGCGGAGGAAATCATGGAACGGGTCCCAGTCAGCTCGTTGGTAGCAGAACGAGGTTCGGGTAGTAGCAGGCTCTTTGCAGGGGGTGGGGTTGAAGGAGATGTTAATAGACACTACCACACGATCAGAGTTACCAAGAGGGCAGAGCTGCGTGGCATTATAAGACTCGGGGATGGAGGTAAAACACAGATCGAGAAGAGAGGCCTTACTGTCTTGGTTGTGGGCAAAATGCGTGGGGAAGTCAGCTATCTGCGTGAGGGATTGAGAAACTGAAAAGTTAATTGTGTGTATGCCTGCGAGGTTAGTTGTAGCATTCTGAAGCCACTTGTTATGGTGGGCGTTAAAATCGCCAAACTCAAATATGTGCGCGTACGGGTGGAGAGAGAGAGCCTTGTCTATGCTGTCAGAAATGACATCAAGTATTCCACAGTCCTGAGAGGATGAAGAGCGGTAAAGGAAGAAGAGACAGCTTGGAGCATTGAGAAGAGATAGCCGGAGACTCATGTACGAATGGTCCGGCAATTCGAGGGAGAACTCTCTAGCCAGAAGGAGATGGTCCTTGACGTAGACACCAAGGCCATGCATGTGAGTTAGAGAGTCTTTTCTGAGGAGAGGGAGGTAGCCAGGGATCGAGAGTTCAGACGAGGGGATAGATGAGTCAAGATTGGTCTCACATAGAGCAAGTATATCCGGGCAGTTTGCAGTGAGGAAAGATTCCACACTGTAGACATAGGTTCTAATGCCACGGATGTTGGAGAACGAGATGTTGAAGGGTTTAGGTGATTTTTGGGGGGCTGGTTTAGGTTTACTTTTTTGATCTTTGTAAGTCATCATCATGTGGAATTATGGTTGGAAGATGAGAAGGTCTGATGTAAAAGAAGCCGACAGTTATCGGCCGTTACGTGGGCAGAGGGAATTGGGCACAGCCTGCATCATAATGTGGCCTCAGGGTTGCCGACCGGAGGTGACTGCAGGGACACCTTTCCATGCGCGACATGGCACTACAGACACCTCGATATTATACAACTGTTGATCAGACCAGCCGCTCAAGATGCTACGCAAGAGTTAGGGCTCCTAACTACCAGTCGGAAACAGCAACCAGGGAACTGTCAACCGTGTACCCTCGGAATGAAGAGGTTATGCCACAGACTGCGCACATCACGGGAGAAACACGGCAGCACTAGTACAGAGGAGAGAGAGAGAGAGAGAGAGAGAGAGAGAGAGAGAGAGAGAGAGAGAGAGAGAGAGAGAGAGGGAACCCTTTCCTGAACAAGAAATAAGGTGTGAGCCTCTACTCATGTCCAAGAGAAGGGGGAGGAGTGTTGACCGGGCGGTAGGAGAGCCTACCTACTCCTAATACATATAACACATACAGTAATGATAAAAACAACAAACACAATTAGAGAGGGAGGTCCTTCGCAAGGTCTCAGGCCTGACACTAGATGTATGTACCGGGGGATATGTATGGCACTTGGCTTGCATCATGCCCTCTCGTAACACTAAGTTTTAACTTAGTATAAGTCCCATTGTCCTATACTATCAAAGGAATTAAGAAATATGGACATCCACTTATGGCAACAAGTCTTCGAGGTCGCCCACAGTCTCGTGGATACTAGCGAAAGTTTGGTTACCTTTAACGCCAAGCTTCAAGTTTCAATGAACGCAGAGCTGGGCAGGGGGAGTGGGGGTCAACGGCCATTCATTCCACCCACCACTCAACAGTGGGCTTGGGGACTTGCATTTGAATAGAAATTAAAATCAACAGGGAGAAAGAAACGGCAAAGACAAATTCCAAGTCGAGATAATTCTTTCTAGCAAGATGAATTTCGGCCAACTAGCATGAAAATGGTGGCGAAACATTACTTGCTCTTGAGGACATTTTTTTTGTGGGGGGTGGGAGTTCAATGGGGCGTTTCTAACTAAACGAAACGAAATACAGAGTTACAAGTTAGGTTAGAATGAATTAGAACAAAAATACATGTTAAAAAGTTGAACAAAACAAGGGTTAAAGAAATAAAGAGGAGAAAAAAAATACATACATAGATAAAAAAATTTACAGAGAGGATATCTTGTCGTATACAGAGAGAGAGAGAGAGAGAGAGAGAGAGAGAGAGAGAGAGAGAGAGAGAGAGAGAGAGAGAGAGAGCACCCTTTGGATGGCGTTAGGGTAAAGTGAATTTAAACTCACTTATGGACGCAAGTCATCGAGGTCGCCTACAGTCTCGTGGATATATATATATATATATATATATATATATATATATATATATATATATATATATATATATATATATATTTATGTGTGTGTGTGTGTGTGTGCGCATGTGTGTGTGTGATCATAAAATAGGATATATATTCTGACAAAGTTTTTCAGAAATTTGACAAATGGGAAAAGTTTGTTTTTTTTAAAATCTGATTACGCGTTTCGCCTTTCTAGGCTTCATCAGATCCCAAAACGAAGCCATTATAAAGAAAAGGTACAGAATAAATATTAACAGCTTTTTGTAAAAGTTACTCATTTTTTTTCTTACGCCCGCTTAGGGAAAAAGTACTATGATTCATTATTTAAGTATACACACTTCTTTCTTTCGTTTTTGGATCTGATGAAGCCTGGATAGGTGAAACGCGTAATCAAATCTAGTTTCAATGAAAGGTTTTCCATTTGTCAAATTTACTAATATATATATATATATGACAGAAATTATTAGGTGGATTTCCAGACTATATTTGGGACTCATCAGCAGTGCCATCCACTATCGAGAATTGAACCCGGACCGTTACGATACAGCGCAAGCGTCATACCAACGGACGAAGAGGCAACAAATTAGACTCGATATAGCGGGTATATATCAATATATGACAAAATGGCCGTCGAGTGCTTTCTGCATTTTGTTGAAGCTTTTTCTAGACTCGATGAATTACTTAATTATAATTATCTCAAATCATCTTAATAATTTCTATCACTTGTATATCCTTGCTTGAACCGGCTTCTAATGCTCTGGATGGAGCGGCTTGGGGAGAGTAGTCGTGGCTCGTGGGAGCACAGTCCTATGGGTAAAAGAGAAAGTCGGATTAGTTCCACCACGGAATATGTGATCGAGGGACGCTATATCGAGTCTGATTCGCTACTTCCTTCCCACAGTGGCACGATGGAACAGTTGCTATGACGTTTGCCTGATAATGTGGCTGTCTGGGTTTCAATTCTCGGTAATGAATGTTCACTGCTGATGAAGCCCAAATATAAGAGGAAACGGCCGTTGAGTGCTTTCTGCATACTGTGGAAGTTTTTTCTAGACTTATGTATGTATATATATATATATATTATGAAATGGACAAACACCGACAATTATTTTCAGACATTTTTATGTTTATACATTCTTTTTATAGATACAAATATTTAAGTAAATGCTCTGTTTTATAATAAATTTATAATATAATTCAGGCCGGTAAATGTTATTAATATTATTTATTATATAAAACAGAGCATTTACTTAAATATTTGTATCTATAAAAAGAATGTATAAATATAAAAATGTCTTAAAATATACATATATATATTTTTTTTTTTTGGCGGTTCATTATTTGCCCATAGCTGGGAGCCTAAGAGATGCGACCACCCCGATCAGAGTGTACCTGGAAACACAGTAATTAAGATGTGGTTCCACGCTCCTCACAACTGCCAGATAAGAGGTCTTGCTGATGAATGTATTATGTAGTTTATCGTCAGAGCCAGGACAGAACGTTTGAAGTAAGAAAAAATAATGGATTAAAAATAAATCCATTAATTATATATATATATATATATATATATATGTATATATATGGGGATCAAACAAAAATTTATAAGAAAATGGTGACTGAAATTTATTTAATAAAGGTTTTTCTTAATGAATATGTAGTTTAATAAAGATTTGTTGATTATCTAGAAAAAAGACACTATTTTTTTAATAATATCTTAGAGGTCCACTTACTCTAGCGCAGCACAATATATATATATATATATATATATATATATATATATATATATATATATATATTGTGCATTTATGCAGTAGTCCCTCTTTTATACATGTTCCATTAAAGACGACATACAAAGTACTGCGATTAATCTTTTTATTCAATTATCCTTGTGCTCGTGTAAGTGTTTTCTTTTCTGGACACAATGTGTGTAAAAAGTACCCAAACGTTCTTCATGTCCGAGCGCTTTCGGCTATTCTTTTAACTATTATCAAGAATGATTTTATTTTCACTTTTAGCTAAATGTATAGCTTGTATGTGTTATGTATGCATCTAGAGTTACAGGGATTTTTTATTTTACAAACATGGTCAGCACATTGTGGCTGTGTTCATAGTTAATGTTACTGATTGTTGGCCACACACACACACAGACACACACAGACACACACACACACACACACACACACACACACAGACACACATATATATATAAATATAGGTAACTATACTCAATAGTTAAATCAATCTCGAAGGGAAAAAAGGTTTTTAAAAAAGAAAGAGCCAGGAACATGAAAGTCTGTCGAAAATAATCGCACAGATACAGGTTCAAGGCCCAAAGAAAAAACCCCGATACGAGTAAAGAACTAACTAAAGAGCTTGATACAAACGTAGAGCAGACCTAGTCAAACCTAATGTGCCAGACAAACCTACCAAGGTTTCACTTAGGCAGATCGTCAGGGTCAGCTGGCTAAAGAGGCTGGCCCTGACGATCTGCCTAAGTGAAACCTTGGTAGGTTTGTCTGGCTCATTAGGTTTGACTATATATATATATATATATATTTATATATCATTAGGTTTGACTATATATATATATATATATATATATATATATATATATATATATGTATGTATGAGGGATGTCACCGCGTTGTCGCGTTTGACCATTACAAAATATCATCTTAAGAAGTAGTTCTGCTGAAAAAATAAACAACCGTTAAAAGCCCGCATCGGTTACGATTGCCAATCATCAAGAAAAGAAAAATTCAGATATTTAAAAAAACAAAAAAATTACTGTTATTTGCTTTGGCACTGTTTGCTTTTTTACGTGCATTTGACTTGTCAAGCAGCGTTCGTGTGTATAGTCGCTGACATAATTTAGTGTTTTTGATGTGTGTTTATAGATGGTAAAATATTTACCAGAATTCTCTTCTCTCGAAATATTTAATTTGTATTTGATCATCCCAGTTCATATATATATATATATATATATATATATATATATATATATATATATATATATCCATGGGTATAATCCAGGTGAGTCTATAGAATATAGAATTTGAAATATGTTAAAACAGACTCACGAAAGAGCGGTCAATGTTTATTTTCATTAAACAGATCAAATTTTCTTTACAATTGGAATTAAAATACCTTTAGTTAATGACCATTTTAATTTTAAAATACGAAGGATTTTTCAAACTGTTTATGGTATTAGTTTGTAGATGGTCATTAACTAAAGGTATCTTAATTCCAATTGTAAAGTATATATATATATATATATATATATATATATATATATATATATATATATATATATATATATAGTGTAACCCGGATATAAGAGAGTTGCCGGGACCGGAGAAGAAGTCTCTTATATCCGGGTTTCGCTTATATCCGGGTTTGGTCTATTTTGTTTTAACACAGGCTCTAATTTGGGACCAGATAAAACCTCTCTTATATCCGGTTTTCTCTTATATAAGGGTTTCTCTTATATCCGGGTCTCTTATATCCGGGTTACACTGTATATATATATATATATATATATATATATATATATATATTTAGTTGGATATCAATCCAAGAAATATGTTAGCGCTATCACTGATATTGAGCGCTTTTCAATAAGTACCGCGCATATATAATATATAAATAATATATATAAAAAATAAATTGCATACATATATATATTTATATTTATATACATACACATGTCACACACACACACACACACACACACACACACACACACACACACACACACACACACACACACAAATATATATATATATATAAAAACTGGGATCAAATACAGATCAAATACTGCGTCAGTATTGCGCTAACCAGATATTTTGATTAAAATTTAGAATATTATGTAACGGCCATTCTCTACACAGCACCTGAACATTGCATTGTGCATGAAACCCCGAGCCTTGCTATCGGTGCTATCGGTATTAATATATACTTAGTAGCTCTGTTATATTACATCGAGCACTATTTTATTAACACCACCACTACATGTGATATAAGTTACACACACACACACACACACACACGCACACACACACACACATTTATATATATAATTGTTTTTTTTTATAAATATATTACCATTGTAATCATGTTAAATTAATTTTAACATTACCATATATGTACGAAATTAGTAAACAAATTAAATATAATATCTTAAGTCGGTACGAATAAAAATATAAATATTAAAAATGTCACTAAATTATATTTGAATTCCCCTTTTGAAAAAATCGTAATTGAAATTTATATCAAAATAAAAATTGAATAAAAAATTTAAAAAAAATGCCAAATGTATTGCTATTGAAACCCAGACGATGTGTTGGAAGACAGACACTAGCACAAATTTCTACTTGGAAAAAGAAAGTTTGTATCAATAGACAGATACCCCAGCCCCCACCTTGATTTGAAAACTTGATAGCTGCAATACATTAGATCCATTTACTTAATAACCTAACTGTCCGGGTTTCAATTCTCGTTAGTGGATGTGCATTGCTGATGAGTACCAAATATAGGATGAAACGGCCGTCCAGTGCATTTTGTTGAGGTTTCAGACTCGATGAATTACTTAATTTATATATATATATATATATATATATATATATATATATATATGAGGAAATATAGTCTTAAAGTGTGCTATATTTATTGGATAAAGTGCTCAATATCAGAGATAGAGCGTGTGTAAATATAAAAGCGAACATAGAAGCCAACACTTAGAGGCGATAGTCTGTTTCATGCTAGTGCAATCGTCAGGCAACTAGTCATATATATATATATATATATATATATATATATATATATATATATAAAGATTTTCATTACCGACGCGTTTCTTTCCCTGCCTGATTTTATGATGATAAATGTCTTTATTCATATGCCTTTTTACAGATATATTTTATTTATATCTGAATTATTACCCGAACGCGCACACACACACCCACACACATTTATATATTTATATATATCACACTTAAACGTTATTTTTAGTGGATACTCATATTTAAGAAGACGCCCCATTCATTTATTGAACAGTATATTTATTTATTTTCGTCCATGGGCCTGAATATTCGATAAATCTTATAAAAATAGAGAATGCGCTCTCTGGCGGGATTCGGATCTGCGTCCCTCTGGGAAGAGGGAAACCATAGTTATTTTGAGGAACTGAATGCTATAAGGATTTCGCTTAAAGGCAAGTTTCGAAATTTGCGTTATTGGCGAGTCTGCTCCTTGGCTGAGACGGTTATGGGACGTCGGATCTCGTGTCCGCGACGGTTTATGGACGTCGTATCTGGTGGCCGAGATAGTTAAAGCAAGTCTGATCTCGTGGTCGCAACAGTTAAGGTAAGTCGGATCTCGTGGCCGAGACGGTTAAGGTATCACGGATTTCGTGGCTGTGATGGTTAAGGCCTGTCGAAAGTCGTCGTCTAGACTTTTAAGGCAAGTCTGATCTCGTGGCAGTAACAGTTAAGTCACGTCGGTTCTCGTGGCTGTGACGGCTAAGGCCCGTCGGATTTCGAAGCCGCGACTATTAAGTCACGTTGGTTCTCATGACTGAGATGGCTAATGCCCGTCGGATCTAAAAAGCCGCGACTGTTAAGCCACGTCGGTTCTCGTGGCTGTGTCGGTTAAGGCCCGTCGCATCTCGAAACCGCGGCTATTAAGTCAAGTCGGTTCTCGTGACTGTGACGGCTAATGCCCGATGGATCTTGAAACCTCGACTGTTAAGCCACGTCTGTTCTCGTGGCTGTGTCGGTTAAGGCCCGTCGGATCTCGAAGCCGCGACTGTTAAGTAACGCCGGTTCTTGTGACTGTGACGGCTAATGCCCGTCTGATCTCGAAGCCGCGACTGTTAAGCCACGTCGGTTCTCGTCGCTGTGTTTGTTAAGGCCAGTCGGATCTCGAAACCGCGACTGTTAAGCCACGTCGGTTCTCGTGACTGTGTCGGTTAAGGCCAGTCGAGTCTCAAAGCCGCGACTGTTAAGCCACGTCCGTTCTCGTGGCTGTGTCGGTTAAGGCCCGTCGGATCTCGAAGGCGCGACTGTTAAGTCACGTCGGTTCTCGTGGCTGTGTCGGTTAAGGCCCGTCGGATCCCGAAGCCGCGACTGTTAAGCCACGACGGTTTTCGTCGCTGTGTCGGTTAAGGCCAGTCGGATCTCGAAGCCGCGACTATTAAGTCAAGTCGGTTCTCGTGACTGACGGCTAATGCCCGTCGGATCTCGAAGCCGCGACTGTTAAGTCACGTCGGTTCTCGTGGCTGTATCGGTTAAGGCCCGTCGAGTCTCAAAGCCACGACTGTTAAGCCACGTCGGTTCTCGTGGCTGTGTCGGTTAAGGCCCGTCGTATCTCGAAGCCGCGACTGTTAAGTCACGTCGGATCTAGTGGCGTGATGGATAAGACACGTCGGTTCTCATGGCCGCAACGGTTAAGGCCCGTCGTATCTCGTGACAGCGACGGTTAAGTCACATATGAATGCCCCGCAATTCATCTGCTAGATCTCAACAGACGTATTACTTTGCACAGCGTTTATTTTTCCGTTCATTGAATATTACTGCCATATCTGGTGATCCTCCTATACACCTCGAGATTCTTGAGAAAATTCAAAGAAGGGTCCGCAATATAATCGATCCTCACCTGGCATCTCGATGTCAATCACATTCTACAAATAATTTCATGGCAATTGATCTGATAAGCTTTCCTCCTTGGTGCCTCGACTACATACATTTAATCGTTCTACAAGATTGACAAGTAGGTCTCACCATTTTACTCTTGAAATAGCTAGATGCAACCTTATGTTGTATTCTAGTAATTTATTTTCTCGAACTTCTCGCCTTCTGAACTCACTTCCGCTGTCACCTAGTTTCTTCCAAAATTTAAATGCGACACCAATCATGGTTGTCGTCTTCTCCCTTCCTGAAACCTGTTCTTTTATTCTTCTTTCTCCTAACTTCATATTGAAATCTTCTCACAATCTTTCACTCCCAGTAACCCATTGCGTCATAGTGGTGTTATCGCCATGCTTGGGGTGTAATGAATAATAAAAAAAATCAAACCTAGGATTTGATTATAGCGGTGAGGGTTTGTGCCAAACAATCCACAGTTTTCGGAAAAGCTGAATACTTGAACTGGGGCACATAGTGTGCCAGCAGTTTCCGACTAGCCATCCCCAAATTTAGAATTCGTTGTCCTTCTAGAATGGTTGACAAGCAAGGCTATAGAACCCAATCTGCCCTATGATTTAACCCATATTTTAATCATGAACGGCTGCTTCTATTTCTAGCGACCATCTCTAGTCTCATACCTTCTTTCGTTAAAAAATGATCAACGATCATCGAAGATCATTTACAAACTACCAGTTTTTTGTTACGGTTAAGTTGATAGCAGGAGAAACACACCAAAGCGATTGGATTGCGTTAGTTTATTGTGTTTTACGTCTCATCAACCGTATGAATAGAATATGTATTCTTTGTAAGAATAGAGTTTGTAGATCAGGTTTCATTGACGTATTTTTGTAAAGATTATTTGTAGAGAGTCTGTATTGGTTTATTTTGTTTTACGGCATATCAATCACAACGGGTTACTTAATGTTGACAAGATATTTCAGGATAGGTTCGTATGAATAGAATATGTATTCTTTGTAAGAATACAGTTTGTAGATCAGGTATCATTGACGTATTTTTGTAAAGATGATTTTTAGAGAGTCTGGTTTGGTTTATTTTGTTTTACGGCATATCAATCTCGATGGGTTATTTAATGTTGACAAGATATTTCAGGATAGGTTCGTATGAATAGAATATGTATTCTTTGTAAGAATAGAGTTTGTAGATAAGGTTTCCTTGACGTATTTTTTTAAAGATGATTTTTAGAGAGTCTGGTTTGGTTTATTTTATTTTACGACATATCAATCACAATCGGTTATTTAATGTCGGCAAGATATTTCAGGATAGGTTCGTATGAATAGAATATGTATTCTTTTTAAGATTAGAGTTTGTAGATAAGGTTTCATTGACGTATTTTTGTAAAGATGATTTGTAGAGTCTGGTTTGGGTTATTTTGTTTTACGGCATATCAATCTAAATGGGTTATTTAATGTTGACAAGATATTTCAGGATAGCGTCGTATGAATAGAATATGTATTCTTTGTAAGAATAGAGTTTGTAGATCAGGTTTCATTGACGTATTTTTGTAAAGATTATTTGTAGAGAGTCTGTATTGGTTTATTTTGTTTTACGGCATATCAATCTCAATGGGTTATTTAATGTCGACAAGATATTTCAGGATAGGTTCGTATGAATAGAATATGTATTCTTTGTAAGAATAGAGTTTGTAGATCAGGTATCATTGAAGTAATTTTTTAAAGATGATTTTTAGAGAGTCTGGTTTGGTTTAATTTCTTTGACGGCATATCAATCTCAATGGTTTATTTAATGTCGACAAGACATTTCCGGATAGGTTCGTATGAATAGAATATGTATTCTTTGTAAGAATAGAGATTGTAGATAAGGTTTCATTGACATATTTTTGTAAAGATGATTTGTAGAGTGTCTTGTTTGGTTTATTTTGTTTTACGGCATATCAATCTCAACGGTTTACTTAATGTCGAGAAGATATTTCCGGATAGGTTCGTATGAATATAATATGTATTATTTGTAAGAATAGCGTTTGTAGATCAGGTATCATTGACGTATTTTTGTAAAGATGATTTTTAGAGAGTCTGGTTTGTTTTATATTATTTTACGGCATATCAATCACAATGGGTTATTTAATGTCGACAAGATATTTTTGGATATGTTTGTATGAATAGAATATGTATTCTTTGTAAGAATACAGTTTGTAGATTAGGTTTCATTGACGTATTTTTGTAGAGGTGATTTGTAGAGAGTCTGGTTTGGTTTATTTTGTTTTACGGCATATCAATCTCAATGGGTTATTTAATGTTGACAAGATATTTCAGGATAGGTTTGTATGAATAGAATATGTATTTTTTGTAACAATACATTTTGTAGATCAGGTTTCATTGACGTATTTTTGTAAAGATGATTTGTAAAGAGTCTGGTTTGGTTTATTTTGTTTTACGGCCTATCAATTTCAACGGGTTATTTAATTTCGACAAGATATTTCAGAATAGCTTCGTATGAATAGAATATGTATTCTTTGTAAGAATACAGTTTGTAGATCAGGTATCATTGACGTATTTTTGTAAAGATAATTTGTAGTGAGTCTGGTTTGGTTATATTTTATTTTACGGCACATCAATCTCCATGGGTTATTTAATGTCGACAAGATATTTCAGGATAGGTTCGTATGAATAGAATATGTATTCTTTGTAATGTAACAGAGAGAGGCATACACAGACACACACATGAATGCACATACGCAAATATAACTTTTATTGACTGGAAATAGAAATAGTGTGTATATATCAAAGTACAATTTGAGTTAAGATGTTTGTTTACCGATGAGAAACACGATCTGTGGGCAGGTGGCGATGTTTTAAACCTGGGTCACTAGTAATCAATGGGGATGGGTGAGATACTTGGTTTTGTTTGACAGTATTTATTTTGATCAAAAGGTTGTATCAATGTTTAGATAATTCCAAAGTATAATTTTGGTGAAGCGAGAAGAACTCGTGATTGAGATAAGGTAAATAATTGGAGAATAGGTTTACATGTCAAGGGATAGCTTTTGGCACTTTGGAAATCGCATGATTGGTTGAGGCTTGTGGTAGCTGCGTGCCGGGCCGAGGGTGAATTGTGATCAGCTGATCCTTTTTCTATATTAACTCGAGATTAAGAAAAAGTCGGGGTAAAGAGACTGTCGTTGAGAGTCGCGAGACTGTCGTCGCAGTGAGTCGAGAGATTTGCGGGAGAGTTTTGGAGGTGAGAAAGAAGACTGTCTCCTGTTCTGAGAAGTCTGCATGAGACTGGACTATTAGTCATAAATCTACCCCAGGCGATTCAATACGCGTTTATCACACACAGACCCTCTCTCTGTTGGGAATTCGCTGGGTGCATTTTGTCTTTTTCTTTTTTTTCATTTATGTGAAATGTTTTTATTCTCCCTGTAACCTCTGTTCTGTTGTTATTTTCTTATATAAACGACGTCGATATTTTCCCCATTGTTGTCCGGCTTCTGCAGATATTATTTCTTGTTTTATTTTGCCTACAATCTAATCTTCCTAGCGCCAACTCTCACAGCCGTGTCCACATCCCCAGTCGACCGGGAACGTATGGACAACACCCCGCTTACTGGATCTAAAAACTAACACAGCGTGGGCAGCGAGCGGGACTTGACCAGTTGACCGGTCGAAAGAATCTACGGGTACTCAGGGAGCGTACGGCCAGTTACCCCTAAGTTCGGTTCGGACCGAGTGGACACCTCAACCCAAAGAAGAAGACGCCGGAGGTTGAGAGGCTGGGGACGAAGTGTTAGAGTAAGAATACATTTGTAGATCAGGTATCATTGACATATGTTTGTAAAGATGATTTGTAGAGAGTCTGGTTTGGTTTATTTTGTTTTACGGCATATCAATCTCAATGGGTTATTTAATGTCGACAAGATATTTTAGGATAGGTTCGTATGAATAGAATATGTATTCTTTGTCAGAATACAGTTTGTAGATTATGTATCATTGACGTATTTTTCTAAAGAATGTTTTTTGTCAAATGTATTGCTTGTAATATTTTTGCTCAGAAAATGTATTTCTGGTATGTTTACTATAAAAATTTATTCTTTTACTTCCGTAGTGTTTCGTCTCCAGTTTCGGGATTAACTATTTGTCCATAGCTTGGATTTTAACAGGTGCTACCATCTCGGGTCAGGGTTGATCTGGGAATAGTATCAATTAAGAGGTGGTAATGAATTAATAGATACTTCTTTCTTCTTTTATGTACCGTGTCCCTTCAGGACGTAGGCGATCATGGCCTTCCCTTCCCTCCTGTACCTTTTAGCTCTTCATAGGTTTTGTCTTTTTGTTATTTCTTCCAAAACCTGTTCCACCATCCATTTACCCAAGAACATCAAATATGATATGCATTTCTTTCCGCTGTTTCCCTTTCTCTCTATCCAGCTTCTGTGTATCAGATTTTACAAGCCCTCCTTCCTCATTACGTGACCCAGACATTTCAACTGCCTCTTCCTGATGTTAAGTATAAATTTCCTCTTTGTTTCCTAAACTTCGTCACTGCTCACATGTTCGGCCCATGGTATTCTCAGCATCCTTCTGTAGAACCACATTTCCATTGCTTCGAGTGTCTTCTTCATCTTAGAGGAAATTGTCCAGCAATCTCTGACATATAGGAGGACAGATATCACGTAACAGTTCAATACTCTTTTCTTTATTTCTAACGAAATTTTTCTGTCTCTTAATACTCTGCTTAGCTTTTGGAAGGCATCTTTGGCCATCCCAATACGTCTTCGGATTTCAGTGTCGCACTTTCCATCTGCTGTTAGAACACTTCACAGATATTTAAATTTCTGTACCTGATTAATTTTACTATCTCAGACCTGTAATTTGCATTTTGGGCTCATACTTTTGCTGCAAACCATACATTCTGTCTGTTTGTATTTTATACTTAGTCCTTTCTTCTCGCTTTCCTTCGCTACTTTTTGTGGGACGTTTTGTAGTGTCTTTTCCGTGTCTGCTATCAGCACTATGTCACCTGCATATCTTATATTGTTAAGGTCTTGGTCACCAATAATGAATCCTGGAAGGACTTCTAATTCTATCAGAAACGCCTTGCTGTATAAGTTGAATAAATAAATTTAATAAATAATAAATGTGAAAAAACACATCCTTATCTTACACCCTTTTCTAATTTTGTATATCTGCTGAACAAATTTTCTGTCCGTAAGCAGACGGTCTGCTGCCAGTATAGATTCTTGATTAATCTAATATCTTTCTCGAATATGTCAAAGTTGCGGAGAAGCTCTAACAGATCTTTGTGGCGTACTTTGCGTTTGCGTAGTTTATAAAACACAAGTACACATTCTTCTGCATTTGCATTTCTCTTTTCGATAACTGTCTGAGTATATATAGATCAACTGTCGAATGCAGTGTCAGTTTTCATTAAAATTACACAAGGGTCGTTTTTTCTGTTTTTACGGCATTTTTAATAGGAAATTCACAATTTTTAATTGGAAATTCGCAAATTGCTTTCAATACACATTCTTATATCAACCCGCATATATAAAGAAACACTTGCATATTATATTCCAAATATTGTGTGTGTAAAAATAACAAATATTCATCATCATCATCATCCTCATCTTCATCCACTTGTAAATCGTGGGATGGGGGATCTGAATGCAGAAGCCACACTGAATCTCAACGGTCTATCAACGGCAGCCATTAGCAATTCTGGTACAGTCATGCCTGTTCATTTTTTTGACATTGTCCAACCAGTTTTTGCTTTGGCGTTTTCTCCTACGTCCATCTTCAACGGTGCCTTGCATGATGGTCTTGCACGGACTGTCGTGCCTTTTAATGTGTCCAAACCACGCCATTCTTTCTCCGTGTGACAGTGGTGAGAAGAGGTTCCTGGTGTCCCACAAAGCTTTCAACCCTTTTCCGCACAAATCTCATTGTTTTTTATTGTTTCCAATAGAAGATGCCAAGGAGTTTTCTCCAGCATTTCTTCTCAAACGCTTGGATCCTTCTCTCTGTTTCTACCAACAGTGTCCACGTTTCACATCCATATATTGGAGAATGGAGACTACCAACGATTTGTACAGTCTGTACTTTGTTTGAAAGCTGATTTTGCTCCTCCATATTCTTGTCAATTTAGCTATTGCTTTTTTAAATGTATTTATAATACATTATTAAATAAATTTAAATATACATAACACAACATATATCTATACAATTAGCTACACTACATTAGAACTTCATAAACAATTACTTGGAAGGTGAAGAGGTTATATGTGTCACATGACTTGATGGTAAAGAAATAGATACACGTTCATTCGCTACTGTTACTTATTTTAATATAAATGCAAGGAAGAAACAAATATGTATAATAATGTACTTGTCATTTTGAAAAAGACTACATCTGTTTAGCCATTACTGCAAATTTTCACTCAAATTGTTAATTATGAAACCTAGAGGAAAAATAAACATTCTTTTCCATCTTTAAATACAAATTTTGTTTTCAACTATTACTTCAAATTTTCATGCAATGTGTTAACTATGAATCCCAGTGGAATAATAAAACTTCTTTTTAGCTTCTTTAAATACAAATTAAAATATGGCTAATTAATAATAAAATTGATAATATTGTTACCTCATCATTTTGTATCATGAAACTGGTCAAACTCTATCGTACAAACACGCTTGTCGTTAAATTGTATGTATGCTATTAGCTTCGGATCTACTTTTTAGTGTTTAGGCGTGGTGGAGTAGTGGAGTAGTGGATAGCGGCCCGGATTGAGGAATCGGAGAGCCGGGTTCGAATTCCAGTCGAATCCATTACATTAATTTACGTGCTACTTGGGAAAGATATGAATCCTCTTCTCTACCCTCCCCCCAGTTATAGATAAATAGCAGGAGAGACCAGGTTCTGCGGTAGACCAGATACCTAGCTCGAGCAAGTGGATGACAGAACGTGGTCTGGGGGAGGAAGCAGAGGTAAGGAGCTTGAGAGCTGCAAGGGATAGAGGGAGGTGGTGGAGAGCTATGATCGCCTACGTCCTGAAAGTTCATGGCACATAAAATGAAAGATAAGTAAACAATTATTATCTAAATAATAAATTCTTACAATCTGAAAATGTTTTCAAACATTAAATAACCTGCAAAGCCGTAGAAAACGAAGCAATCAATCACTCCTCTTACGTACACACAAAACGCACATTCAGTCGCCTTCTACATTGAGTTGCTCTTAGATATTGTATCGAGCGAACATCGATAAAAAAGACACGAAAAGCATTATCAGTAAAGTAATAGTAGTATCCAATATTCGTTCAAAGAACTAATGGGTGTTTTTCTGGAAAATAGTACAGGGACAGTAGCTCATCTAACGTCACCTGAATTCAAAACCATATCTAGTCCTAGCGAAGCACGTTTTATGCAGTTAAGAAAAGTATCGTGGATTTTACAAAGATTCTGTGATCCGGATTACAGCCAGAATTCTTTTTATTATTATTATGGCTGCCATATTGTATTTGTTTGTACGTTCGGTCTACTAAGGACGACCTCATAACCTGACCTTTTCAGACTTTTTACTCTCCAGTGTTGCTCCTCTTTCATTATTCTTATTTTATTCAGAACGGCTTGATGGCTAATAGGGTTTCTCGACGGAATAAATATTTCTATGTTTTTTTCTTACAAAATTCTGCTTTCATAAATAAATTCATTTATCCGTGAAGACGTACTGAAAATGTAATTTAAATCGGATAATTAGTTGATTTTTGATAGATTTTTTTTTTTAATAAGCTTGGCGTGGTTCGCTTGTCGACGTTGTCGAAAGTGCGAACGCACTGGGAGGAAGTTTGGGAAGAAAATGGAGTTCATTAAGTAATTTATTTTTCTCACAAACTAAATTATTTTGAAATATCTTTTAATTCCCGCGCTAATTGAATTTTTTCGCGCGCTAATTGAATTTTTTCGCGCGCTAATTGAATTTTTGCGATGAAAATAGTCAATGCGTTAAACTTGCAATGAAGTTGAGATGCAGACCAATGATAACACGTGGCTTAATCTCTCGGATTTAGCCTGATATTTTATACAACCCCAGATTCTGCCGATTTCCATCGGATCGCGCGCGTGTGCTGTTCAGGTTCCTCGTATCTAGACGTGGACTTTACATTCTCGGCTGCGATATGAGAGACTCTCTAACTCATCTCTGGTGGGGTCGTGTCTATATATATATATATATATATATATATATATATATATATATATATATATATTTTCTTCACCTGTAGCACAACTCTGATTTTCATGCACAACGCAATCGTCAGGTGATGATTTGTGCAGGTTGTTGAGCTACTGGTGAGCAATAAAATGTATATTTATTATTAATATAAATTATAGCTCTGTTATTACACAGCAAGCACTATCTTATTAACACCAGCACGCAATGTGTAATATTTGATATAAATATATAGGGTGTATGAAAAACACTTTTACAGACTTTGGGGCAAATTCCTCACACCAAAACAAAGGCAAAAGTTCATATGAACATATGTCCGCAAATCCTTCGTTTTTGAGTCATTAAGTTTAACGTTTACGGTAGATGGCGCTGTGTTACCATGTAACATTTGTCTGTCTTCAGCGTTTAACGCGTGTAGTAGTCAGCTAACTGAGAAGTGTTCCGTTGGACAATGGCAGAATATTGATATTGTAAGTAGGCAGATATGATCTTTACATACGGCGGTCATTCAAACTTTGATATAGCTTACCGTTGCGTTGCAGAGACAGGATCCATGGCATCACAAACTATGGATCGAGGAAGACCGAGATTCGTTCGTACGCCTGACCACGAAAATTACATTCTACTGACTTTCGTAGACGATCCAGGCATCTGTACATGTCAAGTGGCCCTAGCATGTCGTACATTTCAAAGTACCGCATGGAGGGTAATTCAAGTTCAGCTCCTGTAACCGTATCATTTGCAACGTGTGCAGGGCCATTCGCCCTCAGATCACTCATCACGGGTGACATTTCGCCGATGGTTTATCGTACAAACTGCCGACCCGTTGTTTGCCTCTTCAATCCTGTTTACGGATGAGGCAACATTTTCAAGAAATGGAATAATAATTTTACACAGTCAACATCTGTGGGTGGATTGGAATCCCCATGCATCAATAAAGGCTAGACATCAGCATCAGTTTATGATTAATGTGTGGGCTCAAATTGTAGGTCTGGTAGGTTCATATGTTCTCTCATCGCGTCTTACAGGAGCTGTCTACAGCGATTTTATTTCGAACACACTTCCAGACCTGCGAGAGGATGTACCCCTGCTAATACGAAAACGTATGTCATTCATGCATGATGGGCCTCCAGCATATTTTAGTCACATTCTTCGGCCTGCATTGGCTGACATCTACCATGAAAGATGGAGAGGTAGTGGGGACCGGTTCCATGACCTGCACGTTTCCCCAACCTCAATCCTTTGGATTTTTATCTGTGGTGCTAAAACAATTGGTTTATGTAGCAGACATTAATAATGTAGAGAGGCTTCATCAACGTGTCGTAGGGGTCTGCGAAACCATTTGACACCGTGTGAGAGTAGATGAAAGGTCCGCCAGTCAATGATCTGACGGGTGTAGGCATCTTTAGAAGGACATTTTTAACATATGTTATGTGTTGCTCGTTTGAAATATAACGATGGCCTTTTGGACATACGCTTATATAAACATTTTACGTTGTTTTTTTTTTTAATTTTAAATTTTTATTTTTTTTTGTTAAGATTCCAATCCAAAAGTTTATAAAGATATTTTTGGATTGTATCTTGGATTGTACATTTCAAACCGTTTACCGTAAACTTTAAACTTAATAATTCAAAAACGAAAAGTTTGCGGACATATGTTTATTTGAACTTTTGTCTTTGTTTTGATGTAAGGAACCAGCCCCAAAAGATTGTAAAAGTATTTTGATATACCCTGTATATATGCATGTTTAGGCAGCATACTTTCATTCAAGCGTGCTTGACTGAACAATACAGACATATATCTATTTACTTTTATTAATAATTCTTTCTAGTACTCTAAATACCTTCTTCATCAACTTGTCATGGCGGACTGCGAAACCATTTAACACCGTGTTGGAGTATTTGAAAGGGTCCGCCAGTCAATGATCCAACGGGTACATGCGTGTGTAGAAGCATGCTGAGGGCAATTTGAACATTTATTATGAGTTACTGTGTTGAGGTACAACGATGGCTTTTTGAACTTATGTTTATATGGAGATTTTACCATAATTTGTTGTCAGGAAACTGCACCCAAAGTTTGGAAAAGTATTTTCGTGTTGTATCTTCGATTGTACATTTAACAGAGTCTACTGTAAGCTTTAAACTTGATACCCCCCCAAATAAAAAGGATTTGGGGACATATGTTTATATGGACTTTGGGAACCTGCACCCAAAGTCTGTAAAAGTATTTTTGATGTACCCTATATATATATATATATATATATATATATATATATATATATATATATATATATATATATATATATATATATATATATATTGTTGTAGCATACCTACGGACGATAATGGGTATGTCCACATTCACATAAATACAGTAATAAATACTGTATGTTGCTCTTCATTTGGAGATTCGTCTCCAGCTGTGCTAGTCAAACACTTTGCCTCCGGGCAGAGAGGATCCCTAGACGAGTCTTGTCTCGGGAAACAGCTACCAGCTACCCGACCCCGTTTTATACGAAGTCTACGGGGAATTTTGTGTTGAGCCTACGGGCTCGGATGCCCCACAATAATTTCGGCCTTGTGCCACATCTGACTGCGTGGGGCGGTTGGTAGATATCCTGCAGTCTGAGATTCGTCTCCAGTTGTGCCGATCAAACTCTGCCTCCGGGCAGAGAGGATCCCCAGATCGAAGGGCAGTATCTCGTCTCGGCAAACAGCTACCCGACCCCGTTTTATACGGGGTTGTACGGGGAATTTTTGAACGAGACTACGGGCTCTGATGCCCCACATTAAATTCGGCCATGTGCCACATCTGACCGCGTGGGGTGATTGGTAGATATCCTGCAGTTGGAGATTCATTGTGGAATTCACTTGACTCACTTCTAGCAGTTGACTACAACTTCTACGCGCCGCTGGCGTATCTTATATGCGTTGTTCGTGTTTTAAGTATTATCGTTCATTACCAACCTTCGTGTGATTATTTTATTCTGTAACCTTCCCTAGATTACAATATATATATATATATATATATATATATATATATATATATATATATATATTGTGCTTGTCAGCTCGTATTCGAGTATCGTAGAGGTCGTCATCTCTCTCTATTCCCTTTCCCTCCCCTGGTGGCGGATATGGCAGTGAATCAAAGAGCGTTTGACAAGGCAATTGAGACAGGTGAAATCTGGCAAACCTGGTTGCATCCGGCTGTCGAGTGTTTATTCTATCAAAGTCCGCATTGGTTACACCAGCCCGACTGGCGCTGTCCACTTCCACCGGTTTGGCCATTGAGATCGTGTAGATTTTTGTCTATACCGCCGTTGGGGTTTTCGGGTGTTGATCGGGTTGTGTCTGGTCTTTCCTCTTCGACCTTACCACCACGGGTAGCCCAACAGAAGTCAGAACTCCAGACAGCACCGCTTTTGTAATCACTGGAACAAGTGAGACCTCTACCATCACAAGGATCGGCCTTACATATTTTACACTAGGTGCCGTAGTGAACATTTCTAACGCGACGAACAGTGGTCTGTGCAGGGCTTTCTAGGGCTCTAGCAGATGCAGTGGAGAGGGCATTTCTAACGCGACAATGAGCGGTTTCTTGGGGTTGTTCCGAAGCTCTAGAGGCGGCTGTAGCCCTAGTATTCCTAAGACGACGTGAAGTTGTTTGTTCGGGGCTTTCTAAACCCCTGGAGCAAGCTTTGGCGGTGGCATCCCGCAAACGACGAAGGGTTTTCTGTGCTGGGGACTGTGAAGCCCCCAACCTAGCCACGCGGACTGCGTCCTGTGAATTCTGAAGTGAACGTTCTTCAACTGAAAGCCTGGCGCGGCGTGTGGACATGGTTGAAGCCGCTGAAGCCTACCTTTCAGTCCGCGCAGCGGCGCTTTCCGTAGATAAGCGAGCAGCTGAGCTCGAGGCCATCCGTGAAAGACGTAAAGAGGTCTGTTCAGGGGTTTTACTCGCCCTCGCTGCTCTAGCAGAGGAGGCAGCTGCCGTGCGCCATCCCAAAAGTTTCCTCCTTTTAGGCGGCACCCAAACAGTAAAAACGTCAAAGAGGGTAAAGCTTAAAAACGAAAAAACGGGCAAACGTAGACACAAAAAGGGGAACACCCAGTAAAAAAAAACAAACGGGCAAACGTAGACACAAAAAGGGGAACACTCAGTAAAATGAGTTCAGATGTTACTAAAGGGGAACTCGAAACTGTATAAGTGGAAATTTAAAATGGTAAACCAAGGGCAAATCCAAAAGGAAATGGGTTTTTTGTACAACTGGCTAACGTGTGTGGGGGTTGGGTTGGAACTATAAAACATAAAAGCAGCTAGAACACGTAATCAACAACTTGCGGTGTCCGAAGTAGGTGAATAAAGTAAACCAAGTGCGTGCACTCGGGCAGCAATAAACGCAAAAGTGTGAAAGCACGCCCGAGTCACGCAATAGAGGTGGTTGACCTTGAGCGCACTTACACATAAGCTGATGAGCGATCACGCGGGCGCTATAACGTGTGAGAAATCCTGCGCGATGATTGGACAGGCCCCAAGGTCAAGCTCTGTGAAAGCGACCAATGGGCTTGCAGCAGTCTCGGTATCGACACCCAGACTCGGTTGTACGCAGCTGTGTGTGTGTAAGGAAGTTACAAAAATGATTGATCCGCGTGCAGCTACGGTTATTTTTGCCGAAAATTTCTGAAATTTGACACACATAAAGGCGATAGTAAGCCGCAAGTGTATTGTAAATTTCATTTGAATCAAACCAAAACTGTACATACTGTGCCAGTGAATGTGTGTTCAGAGGGCTAAATCCTGTCCCTTGGTACCCGCGTTTATGGTTCCCTGGTCAAGCGGCTTTGACAGTCTTGCAAACAATTTGGTACTTGTTAGATAGCCAAGCGTTAGTGCTATCAGACACTGGACCATTTGCTTTGTTTTGGTGGTTCGGTAACAAAACATCGTCCAAAGACTGCGAAAAATCTGCATAAATGGCCCTTGTAGAAGTCGCCATTAGCCGCTTCCTAGTAAAACGACCTTGACCTTCACATCCCCTGATCTCACTGATTTAAGTCAAGCAGCATGCGAGAAACTGGACGACCGGCCAATATTGTTGACTCCAAAACAGTACCTCGTGAGCATCGGATTGGGCAGTGCTTCTCAAACATCAAACAACATGGGGATTAATTTTAATATTTACGGTTTTCTACCCCCTCTAGCCAGGGAGTACTTGAATAAATTGTTTTACATATTATTAGCTCCTTTTTTCGTCCAAATTTACGCTGCTCGGCCTGGAGGCCTGGATCAAAGTGTAATACGCTACCTTTGTGAGCTTCCAGTGCTTTTGTCGAGAGAATACACTTCGGAACAGCGGTTGATCTGCCCTGGAAGTCGTATCACTGCTCCGACTCTGCCCTGTTTAGGGACTCCACCTTCGTCAAGTGTTACACTTCGACGCGATCCTGTCTCCGCAGTTGATCCGCCCGGGAAGTCGTATCGCTGCTCTGACTCGGCCCTGTTTAGGGACTCGTCCTAACCGACCCTGCCGAACCTTCGTACGTCTTCGACCAACCAGCCACTGCCAGCTCTACCCATCCGGCAGTCGACCAGCTACCGTCGACGACCAACACTCCCATCCGGCAGTCGACCAGCTACCACCGCGACCAACTCTACACCCGTGTCGCCGATACAACCGAAGCAACTTCCCTGAAGGGAACCAGTCTTACCGGACTCGATGCCGATACAACACACTCCTCCAAAGTACACTCTTGTACACTTTGGATAAATAAATTCGACGTTTATTGTTTCATAAACCTCCGCCTTTGTCCTCTCATTGTCGTAGCTGTTTCTGACCTTTTCTTTGCTTGCGGGGGCGACATCCTTATCGGCCCCGCAACACCCTTACCCCTGCTTTCAAATTGATTTCGTGCAAAAACTATTGTGTTTTTCCAATTTTTGGCGCTGTTAGAACCACCGCCGGGT
>OZ038510.1:22425479-22455479 GCA_964036315.1 Acanthosepion esculentum | reverse complement strand
CCGAAGACAGAGAGCTTTACATTCGGGAGCGGGCTGCCTCATCCAACGAACCTCTACTGTCTCATTATGTGTTCTCCGACTGAGCCGTACTCTGCCCGAAGACAGAGAGCTTTACATTCGGGAGCGGGCTGCCTCATCCAACGAACCTCTACTGTCTCATTATGTGTTCTCCGACTGAGCCGTACTCTGCCCGAAGACAGAAAGCTTGACATTCGGGAGCGGGCTGCCTCATCCAACGAACTGCTATTGTCTGATTATGTATTCTCCGACTGAGCCGT
Source organism: Acanthosepion esculentum (assembly GCA_964036315.1). Taxonomy (NCBI): domain Eukaryota; kingdom Metazoa; phylum Mollusca; class Cephalopoda; order Sepiida; family Sepiidae; genus Acanthosepion; species Acanthosepion esculentum. Next base: position 22,455,201 of record OZ038510.1, on the reverse strand, counting down.
ACTCTGCACTAAGACAGAGAGCTTTACAATCGGGAGCGGTCTGCCTCATCCAACGAACTTCTACTGTCTCATTTTGTGTTCTCCGACAGAAATCTACTCTGCTCGAAGAAAGAGAGCTTGACAATCGAGACCGCTCTCGATTGTCAAGCTCTCATCCAACGAACTTCTACTGTTTCATTTTGTTTCCTCCGACTGAGCCGTACTCTGCCTGAAGATAGAGAGCATGACAATCAGGAGCGGACTATCTCATCCAATGAAATTCTACTGTCTCATTTTGTATTCTCCGACTGAACCGTACTCTGCCCGAAGACGGAGAGCTTGACAGTCGGGTGCGGACTGCCTCATCCAACGAACTTCTGCTGGCTCATTTTGTTTCATCCGACCTAGCCGTACTATGTCAGAAGACATTGAGCTTGACAGTCGGGTGCGGACTGCCTCATCCAACGAACTTCTGCTGGCTCATTTTGTATTCTCCGATTGAGCCGTACTCTGTCCGAAGAGTGTGAGCTTGACAATCGGGAGCGGACAGCCTCATCCAACGAACTTCTACTGTCTCATTTTGTTTCCTCCGACTGAGCCGTACTCTGCCCGAAGTTAGAGAGCTTTACAATGGGAAGTGGGCAGCCTCATCCAACGAACTTCTACTGTCTCATTATGTGTTCTCCGACTGAGCCGTACTCTGCCCTAAGACAGAGAGCTTTACAATCGGGAGCGGGCTGCCTCATCCAACGAATTTCTACTGTCTCATTTTGTGTCCTCCGACAGAAATCTACTCTGCTCGAAGAAAGAGAGCTTGACAATCGAGAGCGGACTGCCTTATCCAACGAACTTCTACTGTCTCATTTTGCATTCTCCGACTGAAATGTGCTCTGCCCGAAGACAGAGAGGTTGACAGTCAGCAGCGGACTGACTCATCCAACGAACTTCTGTCTAATTTTGTATTCTCCGACTGAAGTGTAGTCTGCCCGAATGAAGAGAGCTTTACAATCGGGAGCGGACTGCCTCATCCAGCTAACATCTGCTGGCTCATTTTGTATCCTCCGACTGAGCGGTACTCTCTCCGAAGACAGCGAGCTTGCCAATCGGGAGCGGACTGCCTCATGCAACGAACTTCTACTGTCTCACTTTGTTTTCTTCGACAGAGCCGTATTCTGTCCGAAGACAGTGAGCTTGACAATCGGGAGCGGACTGCCTCATCCAACGAACTTCTACTCTCTCATTATGTGTTCTCCGAGTGAGCCGTACTCTACCCGAAGACAGAGAGCTTGACATTCGGGAGCGTTCTACCTCATCCAACGAACTTCTACTGTCTCATATTGTGTCCTCCGACAGAACTCTACTCTGCTCGAAGACAGAGAGCTTGACAATCGGGAGCGGACTGCCTCATCCAACGAACTTCTATTATCTCATTTTGTTTTCTCCGACTGAGCCGTACACAGCCCGAAGACAGAGAGCTTGACAATCGGGAGCGGACTGCCTCATGCAACGAACTTCTTCTGTCTCATTTAGTATTCTCCGACGGAGTCGCATTCTGTCCGAAGACAGAGAGCTTGGCAATCGGGAGCTGACTGCCTCATCCAACGAACTTCTACTGTCTCATTTTGTGTTGTCCGTCTGAGCCGTTCTCTGTCCGAAGACATGGCGGTTGACAATCGTGAGACAGACAGCTTACTGCCTGACTCCAATGAACTTCTAATGTCTCACTTTGTGTTTTCTGACCGAGTCGTACTCTTGCCGGATGAACAGAGCTTGACAATCGTGAGTGGACTGCCTTATGCAAAGAACTTCTACTGCTTCATCCAACGCACTCCTACAAGCTGTTTTTGAGTTCTCCGTCTGAGTATTAATCTGCCCGAAGACAGAGAGCTTGATAATCGCGATCAAGACATCGGACTGCCTCATCCAATGCAATCCTACGGGCTGACTGAGTTCTTAAACTGAGCTGAAATCTTCTCGAAGACAGAGAGCTTGATAATCGCGAGCCAGACAACGGACTGCCTCATCCAACGAACTTCTACTGTCTCACTTTGTGTTCTCCGACCGAATCGTACTCTACCCGAAAAGAAGTGATCTTGACAATCGCAAGCCAGACAGCGGACTGCCTCACTCCACCCCACTCCTATTGACTCACTTTTGAATCACTTTAACGTGTTTTGTGTAGTTCATTTGTGTTACCGGGAGTGTTTGATTTATTCCACAACACACATCGAAATGGAAATGCCAGGAGATAATTCTGAACTCTTGTATCATATTAATCTTTTGACTCTAATGACAAATGTCTTCAGTGAACAACAAAAACAAAAGAATTGGCCTTGGCGTTCCAATAGTTATGGAGGTGACTATATATATATATATATATATATATATATATATATATATATATATATATATATATATATATTATGGATATAAAATGACAATTGGAAAAATCTTAGATCTTGCCAACGCGTTTCGTCTTCCGACTTTTTCAAGGCAAAAATGAAATCGAAATATCTGTTGTTATAGTTACATTAAAATCCAAATTTAAAAACATAGACGCTTCTGTCCAAGCCTTTTTTTATGGTTAATGTAAATTACATTTATAGTAAGAGATTTTTTTTTTTTTTTAAATTTAAAAAAAAAAATTTTTTTTCCATGTCGACATATATATAAGCATTTTACTTCAAGTAAATTGAATTGAGTTCTCCGAGCCGCTGGCGTATTTCGTATAGAGAAAAACATTAAAATTCCCTTTCTGCCGCCCGAGGATGCCATCGAGGTAAGGTTTCTGATTGATGTCAAATCAGTTCGGTATAGGTTTGAAGGAATCTAGCCACACTGAGGAGCTGTTATACAGCATAACATTCTGTCTGTGGATCTCTCTCTCTCTCTCTCTCTCTCTCTAGCTATTGCAACTGTAACATGATGAGACCTATCTGCCAATCTAGTACTGCTCTTAAATTCATGAAGTCTAGGTACCAAAGAGCAAAGTCTATTACAACAATTAATATGAAAATATTTATAAACAAGGCATAGAGAGGCTACATTACGGCGGTGGGAATGTGACGAGATGTTATGACAGGACCAATAACATTGCAGATTCTTCTATCTTTTTTATCAAGAATCTCTAAATATATAGCAGAAGCACTAGACAAGATGTGACACCAATATTCACTGTATGGGCGAATGGCAAACTTATAAATTTGTAAAATAGATTCTGACGAGAATGATTGTCTAGCCCAACACAGTAAACCAACTTTCCTAGCAGCAGACCTAGCAATTGTTTCAGTCTTTTCTGTTCGTGACTGAGAAAAAACGATAGTTCGAGAATCGAAGGCAAAAAGTATTCTCTCAGACAAAGAGTGTAGTTCCGATTTGGAAGCATTAAAATTAACAGGCCATCAATTCAAACATTCTTCCAGAAATAACCTTTCAACTTGTGTAGAAGACATGCCATCATTTGAAACTCTGGCTTCAGGATAACCACAGGAGCAGCCCGAGCTTCAGCATTCTTATCTAAAGCTTGATAGACTCTTTCAGTAATAATCTTTCATATATCAGCAGTGGACATAGAGAGGTGAAAACCATATTGTTTATCTGAAAGAAGGTCCTGTGAGGGAAGATGTTTTACAAAATCAAAGCTAATTAGAGCCTATAGTACTTTGCTAAAATGAGATAGAAGACTAATAGGCCTATAGTTAGAAGGATCCTGAGGTTCATCCGTACACTTAAAGACTATATATATATATATATATATATATATATATATATATATATTGCAGGCAAGGTGGAGTAATGGATAACAGCTTGGATTGAGGAATCAGAGAGCTGAGTTTGAATTTCATTCGAATCCATTACATTCACTTACGTGCTAATATTCTTGAGAAATGTCTGAATCCTCTTCTTCTCCCTCCCAGCTGTGGGTAAATAGCAGGACAGATTGGATTCTATAGCTTTGGATGGCAACTGGTCTACCACAGAAAGAAATGGCAACCTACTGCGGGAAAAAATCTGCCTGGTCAAAGATACATGATCGCCACCTACGCGTGTATCCCGCATGGCACATAATTGACTGATATATATATATATATATATATATATATATATATATGGTACAGGTAAAAGTATATATGGTAATGGTAAAATTAACCGTTTACATACAAGAAACATTCGAAATTCATTCACTGAAGAATTAGCGTTACCATCTATTGAAATTCTCTTAAAAAGGTTTTCCCTAATTAATATCGCCTTTTCTACCTTCCTAACTTTCTGTTTAAGGTAGTGTGGAATATCAAAATCTTGATTATATTATTATTTTTCCTTCTAGTTATATGTACTATTCATTTTTGTTGTTGCTGCTGTTGGAATTTTTCAAATGATGAGATTTTTGTTATATAGTAAATTCTATTCTTGTGATTCTATCTCGCCAGTATATAAGACCTAACTCCTAGCAAGCAAAAAAGAAAATACATAGTGTTAAGCCTGCGTCAACGACGGTACCACATCGTTACAGACAGAACTGGTCTCAAGGACGAAAAACTTTCCGCGCAGCATGCGAACCATGATGCCTTTAGTAAACTTGTCCAACGTGACTACGAGACCGCAATGAAAGAAGGTGTAATCCAGGGTCTCCACCGCCTCATCACAGTGATCGCTGTTGGAGATGTTTCCAAGCACACCGAGCAAAGTCTTTTGTCGGCCCAAAGGGTGCCCAAGGTCATATTGAGCGAGCCTCCTGCTTCGTAAGACCGAGCTTTTCTATCAGAACATCTTGAACGGACACCCTAACTAACATGTAATATAATACCCTACGGAACAACGCCTGGACGCCAGAGAGGCCATCCGTCGCCCGTAAGAGCTGTTTCAGAGCAATTCGACATTCACGGCAGAAGGAGCATTCACCTCGGGGTAAACGAGGGACTTCCTCCTCGCACGAGGGCACAATTCTCAGGGATGGGATGTTCTTACGGGCGTCTTCCATCCAGAATTCGTCCCCACCTTCCGATTGCTAATACACTCGATCTAAGAATGCGATGCGAAGCGTATGTTGACGAATTTCAACGCCAGGCATAACCAGATCGCCTTCAGAAAGGTGGAGGTAATAGATCTCCTGAAGTACCTTGGAGGCCTTGCATCCCAACAAAAAAAGAGAACAAGAACCTTACTAATATCATTAGCGTGGCAGACGGTAGGGGATGTACGGAAAGCCGGTAAAGGAGAATTAGGTGGAAGTGCGAAGAATATACTCCCACCATTCCCTATAGGGAAAAATTCCTTCCAGGACCACAGATGAATTGCAACCTCGGCCTTCTCCAGCACTTCAATTCATTTCCAAGAGAAGATCGGGATCGAACCAGAAGTGGAGTATCTTGACGGCCCATCCGTCCAGAGAAAAAGCCCGGTAGCCAACAAATTTATTGTGTTTGCTATTGGCCCTTGTCACAGTCTCCTACCCTATGATTTCTTTGCTGACTTCGTCAATCTCGGAAACGTCGTCAGCATAGGCGGAGTAATTGGTCGAGGTGGCAGCACCAAGTAGGAAAATTCGGCGTAGGACTGGATTCACCTTTTAATTTTCAAATGAAATACTCCAACGTAAGAACGTAAAGTAAAGGTGAAAGCGGACAACCTTGATGAATGGAGTGAGACAATATGAAAGGATCAGATCGAACCCCATTCACTTCTACCAGCGCACTGTACGCATACAGAAGTCGGATCCAGGTGCGAAAGTACGGCCCGAAACCGGCAGTGGAAAGAACAGCTTCCAGAAATCGATGATCCACTCTATCGAAAGCCTTGGACTGATCTAAATTGATCAGCGCGGTTTCACTGTCGACTTGCTCGATGATCAAGGGTACCATATGAAGGTTGTCCTGAATAGTCCTGCTCTTCACAATATAGATCTGTTCGATGTCATTCAGACTAAAGAGGACAGCCTGCAAACGGATGGCTAAAATCTTGGCTAAAATCTGCAACTCTGTGTTCAGCATCGTTAAAGGCTGAAAGTTGCCTATGCCAGCTTCACCGTTCTTGTCTTTGCGTATCAACTTCATCACATCCCTAGTGAAGCGTTGAGGTATAGACCCATGCTTCATACAGTTGTTGTAAATCGGTGCCAGCGAAGGAACAAAAACGAGCGCCTGCCTCAAATACACTACGTAGGATAGACTCCCTAATCTCGGAGATTTGTCACGGCCAACCAGGTTCTCAGATTTTCGACGGTGATGTCACGAAAAGCCTAACACATGACCGCGCTTGTAGTCACGGTTCGATTATCCGGCAATATGGCGCACGCGACATATCGATGAGATGCATTACTAACTTCCTCTGCACGCAATTCAGCGGCCATATTCGTTGCCTCGGAAGACATTCTTTTTAACCTAGACCTAATTACCAGAGCTTGATCCTTCTTGATAAGCAAGGAAGCCAACTTTGCCCTAACTAAGCCTACGTCCCTATTATTACGAGATTTAATCGCCCGATCAGATTTTGCTCACATGCCGTTTGCGCCGCTAATCTATATAGATTGAGCCGACGACTATAATCAGCAGTAAACGACCTAATTATTTATTTTAAATTAACCCACCACATATTTCCAACCACAGCCCCCATCAAATCCCGCTGTAGCATTAGTAGCAGCTGGTCCCGGAAATCTTGCTCACCAAATAACGAGGAGTTCAATTTCCAGTAGCCAGCCATCTTAACCTTAGGCTTCTCTAAGTTTGCACGAACCCAGACGAGCCTATGATCCGAGTAAACTATATAATGAAAACTTGGACACCCTAAAAGACCTACATTGACTCTCTTAACTAAGACTCGGTCGAGGTAGCTAGAACGCACCGCCGTAGCCGAGCCGTCCCTACTACACTACCGCCCGGGATGTTCATTACGGTACTTATCGACAAAATCAAATTACTACTCAATAAAGTCTCGAAATGGCTTCACATCCGGATTGTTAGTACTCCATCTTGTCACTATACCATCTATGTCGGGGTCAAGGACGGCATCTCAATCGCCCACTAAAACTACCCGACCAGATATGGTAAAAAATGTCTCGATCCGCCGAAACAATTTAGGCCACTCAACATGGTCACTGGGCGCATAAACCCTAATAAGACGAAGAACCTTATCCTTTATAGCAACATCTCCTGGATATGGGAAGACAAGAGCAGATGCCGCGTCTAAAGATTTGCTCACCAACCAGGAAACTCCTCTTGAGCGTCCATCAAAACATACTGAATAGAGGGCAAACCTCTTAGACAGGTGTTTTTATGATCGGTAATTAAATATCGGGTCTCCTGTACACAACATATTCACCTCGAGACGCTGAAGATCGCGAGTGCCTCGCCCTGCGAGACTTCGACCTCACGTCCCGGGCATTCTAGCTAGCCAACCAGAGAGATGATTAGGGTTTCTCTTCTGCGTTGATTATGACCGGGGTGAGAACAGCAATGGCCTGTCCCATTGAACATGTGCCCATCTCACTCCTGATGGTGCCATCAAGAGACAGACCACCAATGTCCCCAAAAAACGTTAACTTTAAAGCCATATAAAGGGATAGGTGGACGAAAGTCGGGAGTCTCCCTGAATAAAATTGCTTCATTTTAGTCATCTGGGCGTCGTACATGTATTGCGCGGTCGCGGGGGTGGGGATAATTTAAGAGTCGTGTTCGTCTTCCTGTTCATGCAACATATTTGTCGCGTACCAGCTCTCGATCGCACAACCGTCAGCAACCTCTTCGCTCTCTGGAAATACTCTGGAATTTCTATGTCTTTCACATTGACCTGTCGAAAATTCCATAAACACTTCAGATCTTTTGGGTTTTGTGTTTGTGCGAAGAACCTCTCTGCTTGTTCCCAGGATACGCGGCAGATGTCTTCCCCAGGTAAATATGGTGCTTTGATATTTTTTTCTGATACAGCCGAAGCTTCGGAACTTCTGTTTCTTTTACTTCCTTCAAGTTTTTCGGGTGATTGAGAAGGAGTTGGAGTAGGTGTAGATGTGGTATTGATCTGAGGGTATGAGTGTGTTTTTAAATGGTGATAGCCGCGACAAAGGAATGTCTTAGACAGAAGCTTTATGTTTTGAAGGTGTATGTGTCACTGATTTGGGCGGAGGTGGCTGAACAAATATTTTTTTTAGATGAAGGAGAAGACATGGCATAAGATGAGGAGCATGGTACCCCCAGGGGCTCTGTTTTTTTTATCCCGCTTAGCTTGAAAATCTTCCTTCAATTTTTTAAGTTACTGGCCATTTTTTCCGTCGTAATGCTTTGTACGAATATTCTTGGTTTTACATTGCAGTGTGTCTTTATATGTCCACCTTTACCACATTTGTAACATTCTGCATTTTTAAATGGACAGTCTTTCCCAAGATGTAATTTACCACATCTGAAACAAGGATTTATTCTCCTTTTTGTATTTTGCTTGTACCAATGCACATTCTTTTTTTCTAAATTTCTTCAGAATCGTGTTTCAAACTTAGAATTGTCTGGCATTCACCCACTATTTTGTTGCATTGTAAAATTACTGTTTTGTTCAATTTTCGTTAAAATTTTCGCTCGTATTTCAGCATCTTTTTTAGCTGTTAAATCTTGGACGAAAATTCACCCTTTGAACATATCTAGAGTCATTTCTTTTATTCTAAACTTTTCACATTCTTTGTTGATGATACCAGCATACGTGACAAAATGTTGGTCTTCTTTTTTTGTTAAATCCATGCACCTCCCACAATCATTAAACAAGAGAGCTCGTATCACTAAAGATTTTTCTCAGAATGTGTACTGTGTCGTCAAACCTGATTTCACCTGTTTTTATTCGGTAATATATAATTGCAGTATTTTTCATACTCTATCGGATCTATTTTCTTCATCTCGTTTTTCTCTCATCTTCGCAGACGCACCATTCATGATTGAACATTTGTTCATATCTACAAAAATACGCAAAAAGTAGGTCACTCATCAGGATTGTATAGAAATTCTGATATGGTGTTTTGGGCAGCATCTGGCGTAAGAGACGTTGAAGAATTTATTGTTTTCAGAATTATATCCAACAACTCATGTTGCTGTTTTTGCAGTTCTAGCAATTGTTGATTTTGTTGTTGCTGTTTCTGTTGTTCTTGAATGTCAACTATCGAAGCCAAAATTTGCTCCATATTCGCAAGAATATTTTTCCTACACTCAAGAGAAAAGATGTTTTCTAACGCGTTGTTAAAACTCTTGCCGTCACTCATGTCTTTGTTCCCGAAGCACCAAATATAATTTTCCCGTAATTGTTCACTCAGTATGTGTTTCCAAAAATTCTTGTAACTCCAGCTACAATTGGTATGAGTTCTTGAATCCTCGTTCGTTACTGATACAAATTGTAAGCGTTACGAATCCCGTCACAACGGATATAAATCGCCCGAGTTTCAAATCCCTCATCGCCACTCTTACAATGGGCTTTCTAGGGTTTATAATATAAGGAATACGGTTGAGTAATGGATAGCGGCTCGGATTGAGGAATCCGAGAGCCGAGTTCGAATTCCAGTCGAATCCATTACATTCACTTACGTGCTAATACCCTTGGGAACGGTATGAATCCTCTTCTCTCCCCCAGCTATGAGTAAAGAGCAGGACAGACCGGGTTCTATAGCCTTGGATGGAAACTGGTCTACCGCAGAAAGAAATGGCAACCTACTGCAGGAAAAAAATCCCCCACATCAGTCATATATCGAAAGACACATGATCGCCTAAGCGAGTATCATGCATGGCACATAACTGAATCAGAGAGCCGAGCTTGAATTCCAGTTGAATCCATTGCATTCACTTACGTGCTAATACCCTTGGGAAAGGTATGAATCCTCTTCTTCTCGTCCCCAGGTATGGGTACATAGTACAGACCGGGTTCTATAGCATTGGCATCTGTTCTACTGCAGAAAGAAATGGCAACCTACTGCGGGAAAAAATCTGCCTCGTCAGACATGTATCGAAAGATACATGATCGCCTATTTACTTCACATCAACAGGCATTCTCCAATAGAGAATATCATCGAAAATTGAGGCATTATTTGATCGGGTAACATTTTAAAATGATTACAGGCCAAAAATCAGTCTCATTCATGTTTAACCCGAAAATGACAATTAAATTTAAAAATAGGTAGATAGCCAGGTGGAGGATGGGACTCTCATGTTACTCGTTCACCACCCTGTCACGCGTATGTAGCTCGGCTGCTTATAAAAGAAGGGTTAAAGGATCTACATAGCGAGTTGTGCCACCCAGGGGTTACACACGTGGTCCATATGACGAAGATCAAAAAACCTTCCTTACTCATTAGAGGATGTGAAAGAAATGACCAACTCGTGTAAGACTTGTGTTGAAAATAAATCTAGGTTTTACCGTCAAGGTCATAAAAACCACGCAGCCATATGAAATAATTGCAGTGGATTTGAAAGGAGCGCTTAAGTCAAAAACTCCTAGCAAAAAAATATATGCTGACGATAATTGACGAATATTCGCGGTTTTCTTTCTCGATACCCTGCCCCGATGTAACCTCTACATCGGTCATTCAAGCATTTTGATCAGTTTTTGCCCTCTTCGGGCTACCCGCATATATATTCATTCGGACAGAGGGGCTTCATTTATGTCCGAACGCGTATAGGCGATTCCTACAAGAGCAAGGTGTCACCGGAAATAGAACAACCCTCATACAACCCTCAAGGTAATATGGGTGTGTGCGAAAGGTAGAATGACTGAATAAGAACGAACCACTAGTGGCCAATCCCTAGTATTAGTATTGCTAGTTGATGGATTAGGACCCACTATGCGAGGGCTGTCCTCAGGACACTTCAACTGACTTTGAAGAAACAGAATAATGGTCTCCTTTTGAAGATTATGAGGAACCCTTGTGCTCTGGCCCAAGTTTTATTTCCCAGTTTAATTTAAAATTTTTGTTATACGCTAGACTTGTTTGTTGAATTTCTTTTTATTTCGGTTATTTTCTCTATAGGCGAATCTTTTTTTGTTGCACGTTGACTTAATTTCTTTCAATCTTCTTCGTTAAATATTTTGTTATTTTTATTTGTTTGATTTAAAGGACACCATTTTTGCATTTTTTTATTTTTCGTAACTTTATTTTTTTAAAATTTTTATTCGTCAGGCCTATTTTTAGTCTTTCGTTTTTATTATGCGTTAAACTAGTTTTATTTTTCTTCCATTATTTTTAGGAATAGTCTAATCTGAGTCTTATTTACTTTCTACTTTCACTTTCTATTTCTCGTTTTGTCCATTGTTTATTTTATTTCTCCGTTATAGATATTTTAATTTGTTTTGTTGTAATTGTTTTTACTTTCGCCTAAACAGAAAAAAGAAACAGACACACACACACGCACGCACGCAGAGGCACGTATTTAGTGTCTTTTTTCCTGAAAAAAAATATTCGTTAAAAAAATCCAAACCAAACGTCACTCTATTAAAAAGACTTATTTGGAGCAACCTTTGTTGCCACCTGATAAAGGAAGGAAAAACTTAGAAAATCCCCTAATTGTTCGGAGGTTGAAAAAATGAGAAAAAAAGAAAATGAATAAACCAAAAGTATGAAGGCCAATAACGGTCAATTTAATAAGTGTAGAATATTGGTTAGCTTGCAAGTGTTCTGACACACAAGTAGACTGGCGTAGCCACCAAGTTAAAACTGACCTGAGTCATTTAATCGAGAGATATATGGGTGAATAGAGACCACTCAAGCAAATGTGTTGGCCAGGTCCATTCTAGCAAAATAGACCAACCTAACTGGTGCATTATCTACTGTCCTATAAAATGAGGTAAAATTAACTGGCCTGCTTTTCCAAGAAGACACAAGAAGGCGGCCATGTTAGTAGGTAAGTCACTTGACTTCTACAGTAAGGATTGTACCAAAGAGAACTCAACTCCAAATAAGATGATTGCTGACAATGCTGAGGCAGGGAATCGCCCTCTTGTTGGAAGTGCACCCGAATGTATCATCAACAATGTGGAGTTTTTGGAAAGGGCTAAGTCTTACGAACACCTTGTAAAAGAAGATGAATTCTTAGAAGACCCCTCTCAAAAGCTAAAGAAGCTTGATAAAATAATCGTGTCAGTCTTCGTTGTTGACGAGCGTACGCGCAAAATTTGTCGTTTCATGAAAGACACAATGGTTAAATCACTCGAATCTCTAGGGGTTAAGCCATAAAGAATCATAAAGGTTAAGGGTTCCTTTATGTGTGACATATTGCTACCCACGTCCGAATACTACATAAAGATTGCAAGTCAGGAACTGATAACTAATGATCTCATTATTTGAACAGAGTACGAAGGCAGGCGAATTAAATAGCGATATTTGAAGTCCCTCCGCAAGTTTTAGGGGAGCATCTCGCAGCATATCTGTCACAGTTCGGACAGATACTGAGTGCAACCTGGGATACATTGAACGTGGGTGGGGGGGAGTTTTATGTCATGCTCGGTCCCCAACTGTATCAATGTAGCGGGCTTGAAAAAGTCGGTCATAGTTACCGACCGAAAACCAATATGCTGGAAGTGTGTAGATACTGGTTACCTCTACTCTTCCTGTCCAGAGAAGAAGGCCTCTGGAGTTCAAGCCTCAACCGAACGAACCATACCTCTTGCAAAGTCCGTTATTTCCGCCTCGCTTGTGATGGCCATGTCAGCAACTGAGACCAGAGTGGTCAAGCCCCCATTTTGGTCCTTTTTACGGCCCACACTCTCGGAAAAGCATTTGCCTGCTGCTTGTCCAACTGCTTGTAGTGAAGGAAAAGCAGGAATGGCTGGTTGCTGGTAGTGTCAGAGAGAAGCGTCTGTCAGTAGGACTATAGTTCCCTGAATCTCCCGGGACTAAAGGCACGTACAGTTCCACTCCCTCTACAAGCATTAAGGGCCCCAGCCTCAGAGAAGACTACGTTCCATGGTCTATAACGAAAGTATGACTCTGTTACAAAAAATGAATGTATTAAAAAACTTAAGGCTAAATTAGAGAAAATTTGATAATTAATCCCCATAAAAAATGGCATTCACATCTCGGCACCCCCGTGCCAAAATCACTGAACAAATCATTGTCTACACACTCCTCCCTCTGAAAAATTATCTCACTCAGCCCATATACCGGTCCTTTCATAAAAAGGTATTTCACACATCAAACCATACTCCCTGTCCTTCCCGCAAAAACAAGAGATGCCAACACTTACCAATATTCAAAAGAAGCTCTTCAGTCGAGGCAAAAGAAAAAATGAAGAAAACATCAAAATTACCATATAATTCAGGGGAGGACGTCTGTCGCATTTCCCTGGTCCAGGCAGAGAGAAAGCGAGAAATTATGGCAAAAGGATAAAGGAATTAAATAGCTTCTGTCGATTAAAAAATACGGTGAGCACGACGTAGAAGATCACTAGAATTTTTTCCATGCTAAAAGAGTACTCACTGTTATTCGAAATGAGTCGGAGGTGCGGCAGATATAGCATATAGTTGAGGAGGCGTTCAACTCTTTTAAAATCACCCCACCTATTGCAGAATCACACCACCTATTGCAAAATTGTTCTTTTGCTTCTGGGCTGAGAACCGGCAATGTTGTTCAGGGAGGGCCCCAGTTTTCATTCACCCCTCTCTTTATAGAGCTTTAAAATTGACTTATCCATGGGACAGGGGTTCCATTAAGAATAAAAATGGGCCATGGATCAATGGGAGGGGCTGTTGGTGTCCTTTCTCCGACCATATTTAAAGCAGATTCCCAACCCTAATCGGACTAATCATGGCTCTCTAGTTATCTAGTGTAATTGCCCGGGGCCTGAGGTCGGAGTCTCGCACGGCGAGTTTCACTCGCGATCTTCAGCGTCTCGGAATGGATGTATGTTGTTTGCAGGAAACCGGTTTTTAACTTGCGAGCGTTAGGACCTTTCTAAGAGGTCTGTCATATATTCAGCATGTTTTGATGGACGCTTGGGAGGTGTTTCCTCGCTGGTGAGCAAGTCTGTGAAAGCGGCGTGTGATTTTGTCTTCGCAGATCCGACAGGCAGGTTTTGCGTGCTGGATGTTACCATAGAGGATAAGGCTTTTCGTCTCATTGGGGTTTATGCGCCCAGTAACCATGCAGAGGGGCCCGATTTGTTTCGGCGGATCGAGCCATTTTTCACGTCTCGTCGGGTAATTTTAGTTGGCGATTGGAATGTCATTCTTGAACTTTATATAGATCGCATAGGGGAAAGGTCGGTTACTAACAACCCGGATGTGAAATCGTTTCGAGACCTTGATCTTTGAATTTGTTCTTGTCGATTAGTATCGCAATAAAAACACCAAGGAGGTACTATGGATTTGGACTAATAGGGGCAGCGCGGCTTCGGTGGTGCGTTCTACTTACATCAAGCGAGTCCTAGTTAAGAGAGTCGACGTAGGGCTCTTAGGTTGTCCAAGTTTCTATTCGATAGTTTACACGCATCATAGGCTCGTCCTGGTTTGTGTAAACTTAGAGAAGCCCAAGGGTAGGTTGGTTGTATACTGGAAATTGAACGTATCATTATTTGGTGTGAAAGATTTCGAGGACCAGCTGTTACTAATGTTACAGTTGGGAATTGACGGGGGCTGTAGTTGGGAATAAGTGGTTTTATATATTAAAATCCAAAGTTTGGTCGTCAGCTGATTATATTCACCGACTCAATCTAGCAAGATTAGCAGCTCAAACGGCATCTGAAGCGAAAGTTGATCGGGCGATTAAATCCCGTGATAGTGGGGAAGTAGACTTAACTAGGGCGGAGCTGGCCTCCTTGCGTATTGTTGTGGCAGGATCCACCTAATTTGCATAGTGGAGTACCGACCATATAAATATGGTTGGTACCGGGAAGAGAGGAGAACGAATCAAGAGATTCAACCAGAGACTCTGCCCGACTGCGACTCAGTCAACACATTCTCCAGGAACGGTCTTCCCAGGAATATACAAAAGACTATATGTAAATATTGTGTACACATTCTTGTTCCAATACATTTTGTTCTAAGTACATTTTGTGTTGCATTATTATTCCATGCATTAGTCAAGTTTCAACACTTATGAAGAAGGATCAAGATCTTGTAGTTAGGACTAGGTTAAGAAGAAAGTCTCCCGAGGCAACGAACATGGCCATTGATTTGCGTTCAAAGGAGGTTCGAAATGATTCCAGTCGACATATCACGAGCATCACATTGTCGGACAAGCGGACCGTGAGGACAAACGCGGGCATTTGTGAGGCTTTGCGAGACTACTTTCAGGATCTCTTTACCAGGGAGCCCTTCTCAGTTTCCATCCTATTTGGCTGACTTACCTCGCCTCGAGTTTGCTGAAGCAGGTGGGTGCAAGATGTCCCATCACAGAGATCTGGTAAGCGCTGAAGCTGGTTGACCGTGACAAAACTCCAGGATTAGATAGTCTTCTTTACGAACGGTACTTAAGGCAGTCGCGCGTCTTTGTACATTTGCTGGCACTGATTTACAACAATTTGATGAAGTAGGGGTCTATACCTCAACGCTTCATTCGGGCTATGATCAAATTGCTTTGCAAGAACAAAAACGGTGGGGCGGGGAAAGGTAATTATCAGCCTTTGATGATGTTAAACACACAGTTGAAGATTTTAGCCAAGAACTAAGCCGGCCGCTTGCAGGCTGTCCTCTCTAGTCTGACTGGTCCCGAGCAGACTTGTGCTGTGAAGGGCAGGAATATTCAGGACACCCTTCATTTGGTACGCTTGATCATCAAGCAAGTTGACAAAGAAACCGCACTGATCAATTCAGAATTCAGATCAATCCAAGGGTGATCCATCTATTTCTAAAGCCTGTCCTTCCCGCTACCGGTTTTGGGATATATCTGGATCAGACTTCTGTATGCATCATGTGGCACGCTGATAGATGTGAATGGATATGAGCCTTTCCTTCGGAGCCTATTGTGTTGTCTTGCTCCATTCATCAAGGTTGTCCACGTTCGCCCTTGCTTTAGGGTCTTGCATTGAAGCCTTTCCTTCGGAGACATTTGTGTTGAGTTGTTCCATTCATCAAGGTTGTCCACTTTCGCCCTTGCTTTACGTATTGCATTGGAGCCTTTCCTTCGGAGCCCTTGTGTATTGTCTTGCTCCATTTATCAAAGTTGTCCCCTTTCGCCATTGCTTTACGTTCTAGCATTGAAGCCTGCCCTTCGGGGCCGTTTGTGTTGTCTAGCTCCATTCACCAAAGTTGTCCTCTTTCGCCCTTCCTTTAACTGCTTGCTTCGGAGCGTTTCCTTCGGAGCGTTTCCTTCGGAGCCTTTTGTATTTTCATGCTCCATTCATCAATGTTGTCCCCTTTCGCAATGGCTTTACGTTCTTGCACTGGAGCCTTTCCTTCGTAGCCCTTTTGCAATGTCTTGATCCATTCATCAAAGATGACCCATTTCTAACTGGCTTACGTTCTTGCATTGGAGCCTTTCCTTCGGAGCATTTTGTGTTGTCTTGCTCCATTCATCAAGGTTGTCCACTTTCGCCATTGCTTTACGTTCTAGCATTGGATCCATTCCTTCGGAGCCTTTTGTATTGTCTTGCTCCATATATAAATGTTGTCACCTTTCGCCCTTGCTTTACGTTCTTGCAATGGAGCCGTTTCTTAGGAGCCTTTTATATTGTCATGCTGCATTCGGCAAGGTTGTCCCGTTTCGCCGTTGCTTTACGTTCTTGCATTGTAGACTTTCTTTCGGATATTTTTGTGTTGTCTAGCTCCATTCATCAAGGTTGTCCCCTTTCGCCATTGATTAACGTTCTTGTATCTGAGCGTTTCTTTCGGAGCCTTTTGTATTGTCTTGCTACATTCATCAATGTTGTCCCCTTTCGCCCTTCCTTTACGTTCTAGCTTTGGAGCCTTTATTTCAGAGCCTTTCCTTCAGAGCCTTTTGTATTGTCTTGTTCCATTTTGTTAAGGTTGTCCCCTTTCGCCCTTGATTACGTTCTTGCATTGGAGCCTTTCCTTCGGAGCCTTCTGTATTGTCATGCTCCATTCGACAAGGTTGTCCCCATTCGCCCTTGCTTTACGTTCTTGCATTGAAGCCTTTAACTTCGGAGACCTTTTGGATTTTCTTGCTCCACTCATCAAAGTTGTCCCCTTTCGCCAGTGATTAACGTTCTTGCATTGGAGCTTTTCCTTCGGAGCCTTTTGTTTTGTCTAGCTCCATTAATCAAGGTTGGCCCATTCGCCCTTGCTTTATGTTCTTGCATTGGAGCCTTTTATATTGTCTTGCTCCATATAAAAAGGTTGTCACCCCTCGCTCTTGCTTTACGTTCTGGCTTTGGAGCCTTTCCTTCGGAGCCTATTGTATTGTCTTGCTCCATTCATGAAGGTTGTCCCGGTTCTCCATTGCTTTACGTTCTTGCATAGGAGGCTCCATTTTGTTAAGGTTGTCCCCTTTCGCCCTTGCTTTAAGTTCTTGCAATGGAGCCTTTCTTTCGGAGCCTTTTGTATTGTCATGCTCTATTCATAAGGGATGTCCCCTTTCGCCCTTCCTTTACGTTCTTGATTTGGAGCCTTTCTTTCCGAGCCATTCCTTCGGTGTCTTTACTTCGGAGCGTTTCCTTCGGAGCCTTTTGTATTGTCTTGCTCCATTCATCAAGGTTGTCCCCTTTCGCCCTTCTTTACGTTCTTGCTTTGGAGCTTTCCTCCGGAGCGTTTCCTTCGGAGCCTTTTGTAATGTTTTGCTCCATTCATCAAGGTTGTCCTCTTTCGCCATGCTTTACGTTCTTGCAATGGAGCCTTTCCTTCGGATACTTCTTGTGTTGTCATGCTCCATTCCTCAAGTTTGTCCCCTTTCGCCATGCTTTACGTTCTTGCAATGGAGCCTATCCTTCGGAGCCTTTTGTATATTCTTGCTCCATTCGTTAAGGCTGTCCCCTTTCGCCTTCCTTTACATTCTTGCATTGGAGCCTTTCCTTCGGATCCTTTTATATTGTCTTGCCCCATTCGTCATGGTTGTCCCCTTTCGCCCTTGCTTTAGGTTCTTGCATTGGAGCCTTTCCTTCAGGGTCCTTTTGTAATGTCCTGCTCCATTCCTCTATGTTGTCCCCTTTCGCGCTTGCTTTACGTTTTTGCATTGATGCCTTTACTTCGGGCCTTTTATATTGTCTTGCTCCATTCGTCAAGGTTGTCCCCTTTCGCCCATGCTTTACGTTCTTGCCTTGGAGCTTTTCCTTCTGAGCCTTTCCTTCGGAGCCTTTTATATTGTCTTGCCTCATTCGTCAAGGCTGTCCCCGTTCGCCCTTGCTTTACGTTCTTGCATTGGAGCCATCCCTAACGGAGCCTTTTATACTGTCTAGCTCCATTGGACAAGTTTGTTCCCTTTCGCCCTTGCTTTACGTTCTTGCATTGGAGCCTTTCCTTCGGAGCCTTTTATATTGTCTAGCTCCATTCGTCAAAGTGGTCCCCGTTCGCCCTTGCTTTACGTTCTTGCATTGGAGCCTTTCCTTCGGAGCCTTTTGTATTGTCTTGCAACATTCGTAAATGTTGTCCCTTTCCGCCCTTGCATTACCTTCTTGCATTGGAGCCTTTCCTTCGGAGCCTTTTATATTGCCTTGCCCCATTCGTTAAAAGTTGTCGCCGTTCGCCCTTGCTTTACGTTCTTGCATTGGAGCCTTTCCTTCGGATCCTTTTATATTGTCTTGCCCCATTCGTCATGGTTGTCTCCGTTCGCCATGCTTTACGTTCTTGCATTGGAGCTATTCCTGCGGAGCCTTTTATATTGTCTTGCTCCGTTCGTCAAGGTTGTCCCCTTTCGCCCTTGCTTTACGTTCTTGCAATTGAGCCTTTTCTTCGGAGCCTTTTGTATTGTCTTGCTCCATTCATCAAGGTTGTCCCCTTTCGCCCTTCCTTTACGTTCTTGCTTTGGAGCTTTCCTCCGGAGCGTTTCCTTCGGAGCCTTTTGTAATGTTTTGCTCCATTCATCAAGGTTGTCCACTTTTGCCATGCTTTACGTTCTTGCAATGGAGCCTTTCCTTCGGATACTTCTTGTGTTGTCATGCTCCATTCCCCAAGTTTGTCCCCTTTCGCCATGCTTTACGTTCTTGCAATGGAAACTTTCCTTCGGAGCTTTTGTGTTGTCATGCTCCACTCATCAAGGTTGTCCCTTTTCGCCATGCTTTACGTTCTTGCAATGGAGCCTATCCTTCGGAGCCTTTTGTATATTCTTGCTCCATTCTTTAAGGCTGTCCCCTTTCGCCCTTGCTTTACGTTCTTGCCTTGGAGCTTTTCCTTCGGAGCATTTTGTATTGTCTTGCTCTATTCGTTAAGGTTGTCCCCGTTCGCCCTTGCTTTACGTTCTTGCATTGGGGCCATTCCTTCGGATACTTTTGTGTTGTCTAGCACCATTAATCAAATTTGTCCCCTTTTTCCCTTGCTTTACGTTCTTGCATTGGAGCCTTTCCTTTGAGACCTTTTGTATTGTCTTGCTCCATTCGTCAAGGTTGTCCCCTTTCGCCTTTGCTTTACGTTCTTGCATTGGAGCCTTTCCTTCGGAGCCTTTTATATTGTCTTGCTCCATTCGTCAAGGTTGTCCCCGTTCGCCCTTGCTTTACGTTCTTGCACTGGAGCCTTTCCTTCGGATACTTTTGTGTTGTCTAGCTCCCTTCATCCAAGTTGTCCCATTCCGCCTTTGCTTTACGTTCTTGCATTGGAGCCTTTCCTTCGGAGCCTTTTGTATTGTCATGCTCCATTCGCCAATGTTGTCCCCTTTCACCCTTGCTTTACGTTCTTATATTGGAGCCTTTCCTTCTCAAGTTAAAGGCGAATCCGTTCTTCCGTGTAATCTTTTTACCTGGTGCTACCAGCTTAGCCACTCATTTATATATATATATATATATATATATATATATATATATATATATATATATATATATATATATATATATATATATAATAGCCCAAGCTGAAAGTTATATAGTAAAATATAATTAAAAGAATAATAACATCAAAACCAGTATCTGTGGCGTCCGAGACAGGGGAAACTATATTAATCTGGGTTAATGTGCTTGAGTAAGAATTTAGTGCTCAGGTGCTCATTAATTCGTTTGTTTTGTTTAACAGATTGAGTTGCTCATATTTCTTTAGGATCATTAACTTCGCAGAAAGACATAAGCTACATTTACTGTCTTTCCCGTTAAAGGGTTTAGCTTTCGTTACGTAGTCCCAGATGATAGCTGGGTTTCCATTCTCACTTTTTCTTTTCCAAAAATTTAAGAGAGGGCAGTGCTGTTACTTTGTTTAATGACTTAATGTCATTTGGTGATGGTAGAAGCTTGATTTCCACTGGTTTTCAGTGGAAACCACATAAGACCTGACGTCGTCATCATATTTGATGGTAGCTTTATGAACTAACGCTTTCTTCATACATCTGCCGCTTAATGGGCAGAGGTTGCTTTTTCGACAGTTGCATTCTTTAGTTGTGGGGATGTTTTGTAGATTTGTAAAGTTTTTGTTTAGAATAACATTGTTGTGCTGTGATATATATTAGTCGATGTTTTTAGTACAACTGTAGCTAACATTAACGTAGTTTATTGTTGAAAATCTTTTTTAGGCTTGTGAATGATTGAATTGCTTATGGATTAGATTCGGAGAGGTTCTCCCGACATTATTTCTTTTTCTAATTCTTATTTTCAGTCTTAAATGTAAATTTGAGCATACATTCAAATTCCTGATTAGATTATAGTGCAATTAAATATTTAACAAAAGTAATAATTCACACAAACAACAACATATCTCGCGAGACCAAGAAATATTAACCAATCGGTGTAAACTCATATTAGTACCTGATGATTGCCATAAATATGAAAC
Source organism: Acanthosepion esculentum (assembly GCA_964036315.1). NCBI lineage: Eukaryota > Metazoa > Mollusca > Cephalopoda > Sepiida > Sepiidae > Acanthosepion > Acanthosepion esculentum. Next base: position 22,434,411 of record OZ038510.1, on the reverse strand, counting down.
GCCGAGATATATTGTCGGCCGTGGGGTATTATGTATATTTATCAATATATACTCAACAGCTCTGTTACTTAGCACTGAGCACTGTTTTTCGTGTACCAAAGGTTATATATATTAATATATTTCATCTTTGAAAATGGCTAAATGTATAGCCGAAAGCGCTGGGAGTAAAAGAACATTCGGAAGATTTTTATGTAATTTATCATCTGAAAAGAAAAGAATATTAGATAGCATGAGAAACTGTATAAAAAAACTAAATCAAAGCACCTTGTCTGTCGTATTCAATGAAATGTGCATGAAAGAAGGATTGCTGCCCAAATACACAAATTTTAAGTATATATGTACTTGAACACTTACACGTACATTTATTTTTATACTCATCCATTTGAGTATATATATATATATATATATATATATATATATATATATATATATATATATATATATATATATATATATATATATACAGGGTGTCCATAAAGTTCGTGTGCACTTAAAAAAATTATAACTTTATTTGTATTTGCGATAGAAATAATCTGTAAAAAAATGTTATAATGTTTAATGTACCTAGTTTTAAGTATAGCTAAAATAACTAATGTGATTTCAGGCATTACTGTAAATTTGGCAAATGTTTTCCGTGAACTTCAAAATCGTATTACCTTTTGTATTGCCAATGATGGAGGACATGTGGAAATTTCAATAAAACCTTAAAAAATATAGATTTACTTCTTTCTAATCATTTTTACTAAATATTTCTATCGCAAATACAAATAAAGTTATACATTTTTTAAAGTGCACATGAACTTTATGGACACCTTGAATATATATATATATATATATATATATATATATATATATATATATATATATATATATATATATATATATAGCTTGCAGACGAGGAATTCTTTTACACCAATACAATTCCTTAATCATAGACGCTATCTCTCAAGCCTTGCGGTACTCTATCGCTGTTTCCATGGAAAATGTTCCATTAGTAAAACGGAAGTTCCATTTGAAAAGCTTCTTCCTAAGAGCCTCTTCTTTGTGGAAGAGACATTTCAGTGAATGCTGTTCTGATTTCTACCATCTTAACCTCTTCAAGTCTAAGGTCATCAGTTATATATCCTATATATCCTCATAATCTACAATTTCTACGTCAATAAAACAATCCCATAAAAAAACCCTCTATCTTAGGCAATTGTACTGGTACAATATCGTTAAAAATGATTGACAAGTGTGGATGTATACGAGGTGGGTTCTTTCTGGAAATGTCGGAGAATTTGAACATGAAGTAAAACTAAAGCAATAACCTTTGACACTACCATTTTTGACCTTTGACACTACCATTTTTGAGCAGTAGAATTTGTTCGTTTGTTTTTGACTATCACCTCGCATTTGGCAAAATATATCCGTCGAAATGAAACGAAATACGATACATTTATAGCCATTTGTCGTTAGCGCATTCAGTGCTAAGGTCTCTCCACAAACTGATGGTTCCATAATGTCGCTGTCCTGTGGGCCAAGCGACAGTACACATTGTCTATATTATGAATGCTCCTCATTCAATCAGTTGGATTGATCTCTTCCTGTATATGTGTGAATCAGTTTTACGAGTCAGATCGAAAAAATAAAAGAGGAAGATGGAATGAATGAAAGAGGATAAAAAGGGGAAAGACAGTCTGGAAAATCAAGTCATTGTAAGAATGAATAGTAAGATAAGTGGAAGAAGAAAAAGTGAAGAAGAAGAAAAAGAAGAAGAAGAAGAAGAAGGGAGAGAGAGAGAGCGAGAGAGTGGAAGGTAATATAAATGCAAAGGCGGAGGAGAAGCAAAAGTGAAAAAGAAGAAGCGATTAAAAGAGGAATAGAAAGGAGAACACTGGAAGAAGAAAAGAGCGTAAAAGAATGAAAAAATTGAGAGGCTAAGGGGAAAAGTGTGAAAGAAAAAGAGTAGAAAAAAGAAAAGAAACAGGAAAAGAATGTAAGAAGAAATCAGAGGAATAGAATGGAAAAAGTAAAAAAGAAAAAAGAAAATTATGCAGAGGTAAAAGAGAAAACGTGTAAAAGAAGACAAAAAAGAAATATAAAAGACTGGAAGGAGGAAAGAGAGAAAAAGTGTAGAAGAACAAAGACGAGTAAAAGAATGCAAGGAAGGAAGAGAGGAAAAGTGTAGAAAACGACAAAAAAGAAAAGTAAAAGAGAAGAAAGAGGAGAAAGAGTAAAAGTGTACAAGGAGAAAAAGATAAAAAGAAAAGAAAGTAAAGAGGAAAGAGACGAAAGTGTAGAAGTAAAAAGATCAAACAAGTTAAAGTTGAAAAGGGAGCAAAAGTGAAGAAGAAGGAAAAAAGAAAAGTAAAAGAATGCAAGAAGGAAAGAGAGGAAAAGTGCAGGAGAAGAAAAGAAAAAGTAAAAGGAAACAAGGAAGAGTGAGAGGAAAAGTGTAGAAGAATAAAAAGTAAATTAAGAAAAAAGCAAGGACGAATAATTGGAAAAGTACAGAAGAAAAAGAAAAGGTAACAGAACGCAAAGAGGAAAGAGGAAACGTGTAGAAAAAGACAAAAAAGAAAAGTAAATGATTTTAGGAAGGAAAGAGAAGAGTGTAGAAGAAAAGAAGATAAGCAAAAGAATGAAAGAATGAAAAGGGGGAAAAGTATAGAAGAAGAAAAAGGAAAAGAATGCAAGAAGGAAATCGTAGATTTTACACCTTACTATTGTAAGTATACTCTCCTACAGCTTCCTTCCGTGAAAATGACGTGTGTACGTTTGATATTGCTGAAAATGCTTACGTAGTCATCAGATGAAAAGACGCTATATTTATATATAACCACCGCTGTCTGATCAGGGGATTGGAGGTTTTGAGGAGCATGACGCCACGTCTCAATGGCTAGTCGATGGTTTGACAATATATTGCATCCCACAGCACGTCCTCTGTTCAGGAGATTGGAGAGTTTGAGGAGCATGAGGCCACCTCTTAATTGCTAGTTGATGGCATGACAATAAACTGCATCCGACAGCAAAGCGTCTGATCAGGGGATTGGAGATTTTGAGGAGTCTGAGGCCACGTCTCAATGGCTAGTCGATGGTATGATAATAAACTGGATCCCACAGCACGTCCTCTGATTAGGAGATTGGAGGTTTTGAGTAGCATGAGGCCACGTCTCAATGGCTAGTCGATGGTTTGACAATAAACTGCATCCGACAGCAAAGCGCCTGATCAGTAGATTGGAAGCTTTGAGGAGCATGGGACCACCTATTAATTGCTAGTCCATGGCATGAAAATAAACTGCATCTGGCAGCAAGTCCTCTGATCAGGAGATTGGAGGTTTTTAGGACGATGGGGACACCTATTAATTGCTAGTCCATGGCATGACAATTAATTGCATCTGGCAGCAAGTCCTCTGATCAGGAGATTGGAGGTTTTGATTAGCATGGGGCCACCTGTTTATTGCTAGTCCATCGTATGACAATAAACTGCATCCGACAGCAAGGTCTCTGATCAGGAGATTGGAGTTTTTGAGGAGCATTGGGCCACCTTTTAATTGCTCGTCGATGGTATGACAATAATCTGCATCCGACTCCAAACCCACTGATCAGGAGATTGGAGTTTTTGAGGAGCATGCGCCCACTACTTAATTGCTAGTCCATCGTATGATAATAACCTGCATCCCACAGCATAGGCTGTGATCAGGAGATTGGAGGTTTTGAGTAGCATTTGGCCACCTCAGTTCAGCATTTTGCAGGTTTTGAGGAACATGGGGCCTCTCTTTATTGCTAATCCATCGTATGACAATAATCTGCATCCGACTACAAACCCTCTGATCAGGTGATTGGAGGTTTTGAGGAGCATGGGGCCACCACTTAATTGCCAGTCCATCGCATGACAATAAACTGCATACGACAGCAAAACCTCTGATCAGGAGATTGGATGTTTTAAGGATCATGGGTCCGCCACTTAATTTCTAGTCGATGGTATGACAATAAAGTTCATCCATCAGCAAAGCCTCTGATCAGGAGATTGGTGGTTTTGAGGAGCATGGGTCCACCACTTACTTGGTAGTCGACGGTATGGCAATAAACTGCATCTGACAGCAAAGCCTCTGATCAGGAGTTTGTTGGTTTTGTGGAGGATGGGTCCACCACTTAATTGCTAGTCGATGGTATAACAATAAACTGCATCCGACAGTAGGGCCTCTGATCAGGAGTTTGGAGTTTTTGTGGAGGATGGTTCAACCTCTTAATTGCTAGTCGATGTCATAACAATAAACTACAACCGACAGCCAGGCCTCTGATCAGGAGATTGGTGGTTTTGAGGAGCATGGGGCCACCACTTAATTGCTAGTCCATCGTATTACATTAAACGACATCCGACAGCAAACCCTCTCATCAGGAGATTGGAGGTTTTGTGGGGGATTGGTCCACCTCTTAATTGCTAGTCGATGGTATGACAATAAATTGCATCAGACAGCCAGGCCTCTGTTCAGGACATTGGAGGTTTTGAGGAGCATGGGTCCACCACTTAATTGCTAGACGATGGTATGACAATAAACTGCATCCCACAGTAAAGCCTCTGATCAGGAGATTGCACGTTTTGTTGAGCATGGGGCCACCACTTAGTTGCTAATCCATCGTATGAAAATAAACTGCATCTGGAAGCAGGGTCTCTGATCAGGAGATTGGAGGTTTTGAGGAGCATGGGGTCAACACTTAATTATCATCGTATGACAATAAATTGCATCCGTCAGCAGAGCCTCTGATCAGGAGAATGGAGGTTTTGAGACGCATGTGACCACCACTTAATTGCTAGTCCATCTTATGACATTAAACTGCATCCAACAGCAAACCCTCTGATCAGGAGATTGGAGGTTTTGAGTAGTATGGGACCACAACTTAAATACTAGTCTATGGTATGACAATAAATTGCATCCGACAGCAGGGCCTCTGATCAGGAGATTGGAGTTTTTGAGGAGCATGTGGCCCTGTCTTAATAGCCCTTGTTCCCTGTCCCACCCTTACCTGATGTTGTCGTACCTATTAGGTTCCCAATTATAGGCCAATACTAAATTCGAAACAAAAAGTAAATCAATTTCTATAGGAAAAATCGCAGTAATACATTTTTATATAAAAAAATACCTGAACTTTATATTTATTGTAGAATTACCAACGATACGTTTTATAGCAAAATTACTATTTTACCTATATTTGAGGACATACAAAAGCGTTCAAACTATACTTACATATTTCAAAATATTATATATATATATATATATATATATATATATATATATATATATATATATATATATATATATTAAAGCCATAAGTTTGTTGTCAAAATATTCAGATTTCGGTATTAAATGACCCATAGAGGTGTTGATATGCATCCAAACAAAATCAGTTAACACGAAAGAACTCTTTCATGTCATTAAGCCATATAATATCCTGTAATTAATTAAAAAAATGAAACTGTATTCCACAATATAACTTCAACAAAAATACTACATATGACACCTATATCACTGACTCTAGTAGCCATAACCACACAAACACAGAAAAGCTGAGTATCATCTGCCATATAATCAATTGTGAAAGAAGAATAACATATGTCATATTTTTATTACTTCAAAGCTTCGAAGAGAATTAAATTTCGGTATTAAATGACCCATAAAAATGTTGATGTACCATTAAACAAACAAATCAAGCAATCAACATAAAAGTTTTTTTGTGATAAAATGGACAAAAAAGAGATGCATTTTCATGAATCTAGAAAGGAAAAACGCGTAGGAACTGCTTAATATTAATAACATAAATCAAATATTACGTCGTAAAGATATCAGATAAAAATCCATCAATTCTCATCATGCCACGCTGCATCATATTGTTACACTCGCCTAAATATATTTTCGGAGGCCATTTTTTTCCCACTTTTAATTAATTTTCTTTTAGATAAGAATCGTTCGCCTACCAGAAGAATGTCAAAGCCAGGCAAGATGACCACTTTTTAACTTTCATCTAACTTCCCCCCACTGATATGCCAAGAGGTTCTAATGTTTAGTTTAGCGTTCCTAAATAAGATAGGCGCTGTAGTTTTCGTTTAAAAGGATTTATGAAGCATCTGTTATTTTATTTTAGAGAGGCTGATAATGAGCGATTTAAATTCTTTGAGGAAGGCAAAAGAAAAAGGATTATCAACCTCTTCTTAATTGGCATTTGGCGGGAACATGGAAAATTACAAGGTAACTAAAAAAATTCTGTCCGTTTTTTGATTAGTCATTGAATGAAGTTGAAATATATACAAAATGCGTGTAGCAATTGTTTTCAAATTCAGACAGCCGGAAGTAGGAACATCAGACGTTATAAAAAAACACGCGCACCGTGTCCGGCCATCAGTTATAAGCCGGGCAGCTGTGAGAAGGATGGAAGTGTCTAGAGATCTCGTTCGGGGCTGTTTGCTTTACGACTTCAAAGTGGGCTTATCAGCAGCTGCATCAAGTTGCCGCATATGTCAAGCATTTGGGGATAGTGCTCTGGATGAATGTACTGCAAGGCGTTGGTTTCGAAAATTCAAGTCGGGAGATTTATCTCTCTATGATGAGCCTCGCAGTGGACGACTACAGTTCTTGAATGACGGAGTCCTGAAGGCGGCCATTGAAGAGGACAGTAGTCTAACGTGTGGTGAACTTGCAAGACAGTTCAACGTTTCCGATGAAACAATTAGACTTCACCTGCACCGCCTAGGTAAGACGTACAAACTGAGCAAGTGGGTTCCGCAAACGCCGTTGGAGGTCCACAAGGGACAACGAGTGGCAGCCTGCGTATAGCTGCTTTCTCGCCACCGTACCGCATCCTTATTCAATCGAGTTATTACCAGCGTTCCCGAGATTGGTTGTCTCCTCAGGATGCTGTCCCTCACACCGCAAGACCGCCAATGCACCCACGCAAGATTATGCTTTGTGTCTGGTGGACAGGTCGTCAAGTGGTTCATTACGAACTGCTACCAACGGGCCAAACGGTCACTGGAGACCTATACTAGCAGCAATTGAAACGTGTGCAACAGGCATTGCGCCAGAAGAAGCCAGCACTGGTGAATCGCAAAGGTGTGCTTTTCCTCCATGACAACGCCAGGCCGCATGTCGCGCGAGTGGTCAGGGATACCATACAGCAACTTGGGTAGGAGACTTTGTGTCATCCACCTTATTCACCTGACCATGCGCCATCCGATTACCACCTCTTCCACTGGATAATCATCTCTGTGGGAAATCCTTCACCAATGAAGCAGACTTGCGCAAAGCCCTCATGGACATTTTTGCGTCAACCCCCCCCCCGAATTCTACGGCAAGGGCATTGAACAGCTGGAGACACGTTGGCAGAAGGTGCTGGATGCCGATGGCGATTACTTCGAAGACTAAATATAAGTTACACATACTGTGAAGCGTTTTGTTTTTTTCCTTTAAAAACGGACATCACTTTTTTTGGTTACCTTGTAATATTAGCTCAAGGCCCAGAGGGCCATACCTCCAAGCAGTACCTCTCCTTTAGGAGAGGGCTGGGATCCTTAAGGAGAAGTGCTGAGAGGGCTTGAACAATTTTTTCACGGTATTGCCGGTAAGACCACTTTAATCCCCAACCTTCTCTCACATACGGTAGCGAGGTGGACGCATTGAAAAATCCCTTCTTAAAGATCAAGGAATTTAGCATTCAGTTTCAAATATCAAATGACAAAGACTTGCCTTAGACATAGAAGCCATGTGCTTGGTGTCTCTAGATTTTTCAAAATAAAAAGATTTTTTAAAATAAAAAAAATAATTAACAAGTTACACTTCTGTTAATTGCGTACTGGTTCGCCCGGACACACTGACTGAGAAACGCTGGATTAGATAGCGAGATTAGTCCTCGCGCCAGGCCCTGCGCTGTAACCATTGAGCGCCACGTGTAAATTCCCGCCCGTTATACTCGGCATATATTAGCACTCGTTACAGACACATTCTTCAGCGGTGTGTACGCACATGTTCCCACACGGGAACTCGTTACTTGTTTTTTCCTTGTTGCCATTATGATGTAAGGGAGCGAACAGCATGTTCTATATTTTCTTTGTACGACGGTCTTTGTGTGTCTGTGTGTCTGTTCGAGGTAATTACGTGCGTATATCAATGTACTCAGAATGGCACTTGCGAGGGCTTGTGTCTCTATTCGGCTGGCAACGTTTGAGCTGTAATGAAATGGAAGAAATGGAAACAAATTATCTGTGAAAATGACAGCGTTATATATATATATATATATATATATATATATATATATATATATATATATATATAGTATTAAGTTCCAGAATTGATATTTTTATCGGGTGGAAAAGCTTTATGGGTAGGCAGGTTTTTGTCATAAAGGGGTCAATATCAAAAGTTAAGACAGAACGTTAACAGAAGACAACAAGCCCTGAAGAGTGAACATGGTATCTTGACGTGCTTACGAAACTACATAGTAGGCATGACTGAACCATCACCACTCAGCTAATTAATAAAGTTTTCGAAATTAATTAATTATATATATATATATATATATATATATATATATATATATATATATATATATATATGAAGAAATATAGTTTTAAAGTGTGCTATATTTATGGGATAAAGTGCTCAATATCAGAGATAGAGCTTATGTAAATATAAATATAAAAGTGAACATTGCCGGCCTGACGATTGCGTCTAGCATGAAACAGCCTGTCGCCTCTAAGTGTTGACTTCAATGTTCATATATATTATATATATATATATATATATATATATATATATATATATATATATATATATATATATATATTAATTACCTGTATCGGACATACACTATGAGTACATGACTCACATGTCACTTATCTGGCTAAAGTTCTATCAAAAAACATTTAGCTACCGACAATTTACAAGAACCCTTAAGA
>OZ038510.1:22365479-22422979 GCA_964036315.1 Acanthosepion esculentum | reverse complement strand
CCATGATCGCCTACGTCTTGAAGGGTCATGGCACATAAGATAAATTGAAACTATTTGACAAGTTTGAGCAAATAGATAGAGGAAAAAGTACTACATAGAAAGAGGTTGTAATGTCGTATTGTTGAGAACAACAAAAGACGTGAAGCTGTGGAGAGCCGTTATCGCCTACGTCTTGAAGTGACATAGCACAGAGAAAGAAGAGGGCAAGAAAACTTATTTGATATGTTTCAGCAAACAGAGAAAGAAGTACCTCAGAGAAAAAGATAGGTTTGTAAAGGTGTAAATATTGTTGAGAACAACAAAAGACAGGAAGTTGTGGAGAGCCATGGCGCCAACGTTCAGAAAGAATATGGCACATCGTAAGTTAAAAGGGAGAAGTCTTCTTTGTTAAAATTGAGCAAATGGATAGAGGAAGATGTACCATGAAGTGATGTGAAAGAAAAGTATTGGCGAGAACAAAAAAAAGACGGGAAGATGTGGAGAACCATATTCGCTAACATTCTGAAGGTATATGGCACTTAGAAAGCGAAAAAGAGAGAGAGAGAGACAGCCTACATGACAAGTGTGAGCAAATGGACAAAGAAGTGTGGTGAATACAAAAGTTAACGAGCAATTATTGTTCAGTGCAGCAAAGGGTGAGAAGCTGTGGTGAACCACGTCCTGACGGAACATGGCAGAGATAGATAGATAGATAGACAGACAGATAGATAGATAGATAGATAGATAGAGAGAGAGAGAGAGAGAGAGAGAGAGAGAACCTATTTGACAAGTTTGATCAACATGATAGAGGAAGGTTGTACCATACAGACAAAGCGAGGTCAGTAGGGAGAAATTTTGCTACGTGCAAGAAAAGACTTGTTTGTGTCAATAAGTACGCGAATTGTAAGAGCTATTTATTGAATATGGATTGTACTTTTCAACTTACAACGTTTAACTTCTGTGTTTAATATTCACTATGTCGGTGTAGTGGATAGCGGCTCGGAGTGGGTAATCGGAGAGCCGAGTTCGAATTCCAGTCGAATCCATTACATTCACTTACGTGTTAATACCCTTCGGAAAGGTGTGGATCCTCTTCTTCTCCCCCAGCAAATAGCAGGACAGACAGGGTTCTATAGCCTTGGACGGCAACTGATCTACCGCAGAAAGAAATGGCAACCTACTGCGGGAGAAATCTGCCTCGTCAGTATCACGCATGGCACATAACTGATGGAATGAAAACAAAACTTAATGTATATTTGTTGCTGTGCCCCCATATATACGTGAAAGATTGTCTATATATAACGGGTTTTGACTTCTTTCCTATGGAGAACCTGATGACCTAGCAAAGCCCGAATAGTGCTTTTGAATGCAGATTTTTCCCGATTCTCGAAATATACATCTCTGTTCAGTTTAGTATCCTAACTTAGACAAAGCAATTTTAAAATGGATTTTTAATTTATTAATGCGATATATTTTATTACTTAAACGTTTTTTTTTAAGTGGATACCCATCTACACTTCAAGTATGAATCAAGTTCTCCGGGCCATTGGTATATTTTGCATAGAAAAACGTTAAAACTTCCTATCTACCGTGCGACGGTAGCCTAGGGGTAGGATCTCTGATTGATGTCAGATCGGTCGGGTTTCGATCCCGGCTTGAAGGAATCGGACGTCTAGCCACACTTAAGAGCTGTGATACACCGAAACATTATGTCTGTGGATAACCATATATATATATATATATATATGTGTGTGTGTGTGTGTGTGTGTGTGTGTGAATCTCTTATTGTCAAGACATTTGGAGGTTCGCTCGTATATCGTCGTATCATCGACATACATGTTTACAAATGATCTTAAGTAGTAGCTAGGATATATATATATATATATTGGTTTTAATAAATTGATATTTATAAAATTTTTAATATGTAGCTATTTTTTTCAATAAATAAACCATTTAAATTTCATCGCAAAATGTTATTTTTTTAATTTTTTTAAATATCGTGTCTCTTCAGGGCCTCTCTCCGCAGATTTTTTTTTTATTATTTAGGAAATTTCATGTGTTCTTGAGAAAGTTGCCTACAGACAAATCACACAGGAAACACCGGTTCCCGTCCGACCACCGAAGTTAGGCAGCATCGAGTTTGGTCAGTACTTAGACTGTCTGGAGTCACTATAAGCAAGCTCCTACAACCCCAAATAAGTTTCAGCTTGAAATAACTTTTTATTTCGTCCACCGACTTGAACAAAAACTTGGAGAAGTGAGTTACTAAAGGGAGATAACTGATACTGAGAAACCCGGAAGAGGCATGGCACGTGGAACTAGAACAATCTATCTACCCCTGTGGACGAAATAAAGAGTTCTGTTCGAAATTCCAATCACAATGAAGAAGGCAGAAGCGTACAACTTCCGGAACGTCGTGAATATGACAGCAAAGGTTAGGACAAGATTGATATTTGTTTGTAAATATACGAATGTTTTTTACGTCGTAAGAAAGATATGGCCTTGAAAAAGAAGAAGGAAAAATGATATCGTAAAATTATTGTGCTTTGGAAACAATGCACGGGAAATTTCGTAAACGTTGAACAGAAATAAAAAAAACAAGAAAGAAAAAACAGAAAATGAAAACATTTGAAAGAAGCAGAAAAAAAAGCAACTGGTTTCGAGAATGTCACAAAAAGAGGTCTGAGAAAATTCAAAAACAAAGTGGATTGACCAGAAAGAAAATATTTCAAGTATCTGGTGTCGCGAATGTAAATAATCAGAAAAGATGCAGAATATTAAGAACATTGGCCTAAACCATAAAAGCAATCCACCTATCACGTTTAAGTAATTATCACAAAGTAAAATGCAAGATGGACGAAGTAGTACATTAAATCTTTTTTCTTAATTTTTACTGATTAATATAGAGCTACATTGGTGGGGTATATTCATTCAATTGTACACATTTTTATTGTAAATTAAATTATATTTAAATATATTTATAATATAAATCTTTAAAAATATATTACAGGAAATAGAAGATCACAAACCTTGTGGTCACTAATCAAAATAACCCCATTAAATTTTAACTGGCGATGACCAATATAGTGTATTAATTTCAATGCCCAGTAGAAGACTCTTTCTTATCAAAAATCAAATACCTATATCGGACACACTACCACCTCCTTGGGTAGACGCCATACGTGTCACTTATCAGACACTAGTGCCATAAAAAACATTTATTAATCCATAATCTACAAGGACCCCTAAGGAAATTTCTGGTCAAAAATACAAGAATTCTATATAAATCACATTAGCAGAAACATCTTGCTATTCGAGAAGCCTTATAAATCAAACAATTCTCTTCTATCATCAAGCTTATATTATTTAATATTGGAAATGTAGTGTTGAAAGGTTTTAAAAATAAAAAATAGAAGTTGCTCACGTGAATTGAACGCTCCTTTTTCAAAAAACATAATTTACAGCGTAACAGTCAAAACATAAGGAAAAAAATAACAACACCGGAAACAAAACACCCTTGAAAATGGCTATAGAAGTGTCCGAAAGTACTTGGGACAATAAAAATTATGGGCAATTTTTATATTCCTTAACTTCTACAAAAGGGAAAATTGTTAGGATGCTGCAAAATCTTAATAAAATGTTAATTCAATCTCCGATGTCGGCCGTATTTAATGAAACAAATAAAAGTCACGGAGCCAGGTCTGAGTTGTGGGGTTGGTGAGGGACAGCTTTCATGCCCATCTCTGACAACACAAAACCTTATTGTAATGCGAGCTTCTAAACTGTCTTCTCGTCCTGACTGCATTCTGCAAAATAGTCAATAGGTGTTTAGTTGGGTGTGTTCAAAGAGCTGTTACAACCGTCTCCTTCAATCTGGAATATCAAAAGTTGTCTGGTCAGCTTACTAGATATATGGTAATGATATACTAAAATTTGAATAATCTAGGACAGTTATAAAATGTCTCGCCTAAAAAGTTGTCTGGTCAGCTTACTAGATATATGGTAATGATATACTAAAATTTGAATAATCTAGGACAGTTATAACATGTCTCGCCTAAAAAGTTGTCTGGTCAGCTTACTAGATATATGGTAATGATATACTAAAATTTGAATAATCTAGGACAGTTATAACATGTCTCGCCTAAAAAGTTGTCTGGTCAGCTTACTATATATATATATATATATATATATATATATATATATATATATATATATATATATATATGCTAAGAATAGCATACATTAGCTAAGTGACAAATTTTATATTTGCATTAAACCCTTTTATATATATATGTTATGGGTCCTTACCTATAACTACAGAATGAACTCTTCCTAACACTATGTATACTACGCCTCTCAAGAGAGAGAGGCGAATCGAGTCGAGCCGATAGTAGTTCACTCCAAACCAGACTGACAGTCATACTAACACCTTCCACACCTTGTATTATTATTCCGTGTAATATATCTTCGTTATTTCTACTATGTGTTCGTGTTGTTCTTCTTTGGTCCTAACCTGGACCATAACAGTGGCAACGAGAAGATTGAAGAAACGAATTCTACGCGAAGATAAATAAAAAAGAAAATTTTTTTTTGGACACCAACCATAACAGTGGTAACGAGGACACGAATTTTACCTGTCAGCCAGAACAGAATCGAATTCTACGCAGGAAATCTTTTTCGTATTAAGGTTCCAGAACAACAGGCCACAAAGACCTAAAGTCTACACTGAGAAAAAAAAGGAAAAATCGTTACACAAAATTACAGTATAAACATGGAAGACTTTAAGGCAACCATATTGGAACTAATGAAAATGCAATTCGAGCAGTAACAAAAAATGAGGAAAGACAGACTAGGCTCGAAGAAAAACAATTAAAAATTCAACAGAAAAACGAAGAGAGGCAACTGGAACTACAAGAATTACTACTACGGGCAGTAACAAATAAAGGACAAAATTCTGGAAATAAAGCGGCATTCTCGCAAAATGCTATATGGAGCTCTATCAAAGACATCACTTATGCACCGGACGAAGACAAATCCTTCGCAGATTACTTCAGAAGATATGAAGATTCATATGAGTTTGATTGCGGGAATTGGTCAGACGCGAAAAAAGTACGTCTACTACTGAGGAAACTAGGGTCAAGCGAATACACTAAATTCGTAGACTACATCCTACCGAGGAAAACGAATGAGTTGACTTTCAAGGAAGCCGTGAAACTTTTAACGGAATTATTTAGTCCAAACACTTCACTATTCCACAAAAGGTGGAAATGTTTAAATTTAACAAAAAAGGATAGCGAAGACTATATAACATTAGCTTCCGTAGTAAACAAACACTGCGATGACTTTAAGTTATCTGAACTCAGCCCTGACAATGTTAAATGTTTGATATTCGTCCAAGGCCTGGTTTCGACTAAAGATGCGGAGGTCAAACGGAGAATTCTAACAAAACTTGAGAGTGAACCAGAATTGACGCTACAAAAATTGGGTGAGGACTGTCAGAGATGTATTAGCGTAAAAAAGGACTCGAAAGATATCGAAGAGTCTGGCGTCGCTCACATACGAAAAGTACAATGACAAACACGTTTTTCTCCCTCCTCAAAAACAAACCAAACAAATTATTTTACTACAAAAAGTCAAATGAAACCTCAGAAGAAACTACCACCCAGTCCATGCTATCGCTGTGGGACTTTGCATTGGTACAAAGATTGTCCATACCGCTATAAGACTTGTCTGTCGTGCAATAAAGTGGGACGTAAAAGTTCGCACTGTAGAACAAAGAAAGAAAACAAAAGCCGAGTAAGAGTCACTAGAACTGATCAAGCGGACGGGATAAATATACGAAAATACGTACAAGTAGAAATGTTAAACAAAAAAATCAGATTACAATTAGATTCCGGATCAGATTTAACCATTATTAGCTTACAGACGTGGAAGAAATTAAACAAACCGACCATGTTGAGAACCGATAAAATAGCCAGGTCGGTAACAGGCAGATAAATCAAATTTGAGGTGTAGATTTTCACAAATGTGACGTTCAACGGGATGACCAAGAAATTAAAGATGTATGTTTTAAAAAATACAGAAAAAATTTATTTGGAACTGACTAGATGCAGAAATTTGACCTCTGGGATTTACCGATAAATACGTTCTGCCAAAAAGTGTAAAGGTTATCTACCGAGGCAGAGAACTTGAAAGAGAAATTAAAGGAGAGTTTCCCCGACGTATTTTCAGCCGGCTTCGGGAGGTGTAAAAAAAATGGCGGCCAAAATCGAACTAAAAGAAAATGTACAACCCATTTTCAAGAAGAAAAGAAATGTACCTTTCGCATCATTAGAAAAAATAGACCAAGAGTTGGATAGACTCGTGAAAACCGGTATATTGACAAAGGTGGAATATAGTCAATGGGCCGCACCTACGGTTTACGTGAAAAAGAAATCGGGTGAGATACGAGTATGCGCTGATTTCTCGACGGGATTGAATGCAGCGATTAAGGATGATGACTATCCTCTCCCTAGTCCAGGGGAAGTTTTCACAAAGTTGAACGGAGAAAAATTTTTCTCAAAGATAGACTTGAGCGAAGCATACCTACAAGTACCAGTAGATGAGGAAAGCTCGAGGTTGTCGTGCATAAACACACATGAAGGGTTATATCAGTTCCAGAGATTACCATTCGGGATCAAGGTCGCGCCGGTGATATTTCAGCAAATAATGGACACTATGCTAGGCGGACTGGATTTCACGATCGCATACCTTGATGATAAATAGCAAAAATATTGAACAACACTGGGAACACGTTCAAGAGGTTTTCAGGCAGATACAAAATTACGGGTTTAAGGTAAAGGAAAATAAATGTGACTTCTTTATGAAGGAGATAAAATATCTGGGCCATATTATTGACGAAGAAGGAAGAAGACCAAACCCAGAAAGAGCTACGGCAATAAAAAAAAAATGCCGGCTCCAAAAAATTTAGCCGAGTTACAAAGTTTCTTGGGCTTAGTAAACTATTATCAAGAATTTATTCCTAACATGCACAAATTACGCGTGCCCCTAAATGAACTGTTGAAGAAGGAAAAAGTTTGGGAATGGTCATATGAATGTCAGAAAAATTTCGACAAAATCATTAAGACTCTAACAGCAGAGTTATTTTTAGCGCATTATGACCCAAAATTGGAAATAATAGTCGCGAGTGACGCGAGTGCCTATGGTGTTGGGGCATGTATACTTCATAAAATGCCGGATGGGACACTAAACCCCATCGGGCATGCGTCAAGAACCAGCCGAAAAAAATTACTCGCAAATCGAAAAAGAAGGTGTGGGAATAATTTTTGCGGTTACGAGATTCCACAGATATATTTACGGTAGCTTTTTCACCATACAGACGGACCACAAGCCGTTATTGACAATATTTGGACCAAAGAAAGGTCTACCTGTCTACACTGCTAATAGATTGCTAAGATGGGGGACGATTTTATTAAACTATAACTTTAAATTGGAGTATCTTCCATCAAACAAAATTGGGCATGCAGATGGTCTTTCGAGATTAATACCAAAGAAAACGGAGCCATTAGAAGATTCCGTAATTGCAGCTCTACGACATGAGGAAGATATTAGAACATCCTTATGTAGTACAATTCGAGACCTCCCCGTCACATTACAGGAAATAAGAAACGAAGCAGTGAATGACGAATTTATAAAGGAAACGAAAACAAAAATTGTAGGAAAAGATAAGCATATATCAGACAGTTTTTCGTCATGTGATAATGTTCTGTTATATAATGGAAGAGTAGTAACCTCGAAAACGCTACAAAGGCGAATCCTCAAGGATTTTCACATGGGCCACCCAGGAAAGAACAGGATGAAATCCTTAATGCGAAGTCACGTGTACTGGCCAAACATGGATCAAGATATTATACATATGGTGGACAAATGCAAGGGCTGTTCCTTAGCAGCCAAGGCACCTCCGATCACTCATGGCCTAAGACAGATCGACCGTGGTCGAGAATCAATGTAGATTTCGCAGGTCCATTAGAGGGTTTCTACTACTTGATTGTAGTAGACAGTTACAGCAAATAGCCAGAAATATTTCGTTGTAGAAAACCTACTTCTGAGACTACAATAAATTGCATTCACGAGCTGTTTGCTCGTTTCGGAATGGTTGATTGTTTAGTCACCGATAATGGGGCACAATTTACATCTGCGGATTTTCAAGAATTTTGTGAAACTTTTCAGGTGAAACACATCAAATCCCCGCCATATCACCCAAGATCAAACGAGCAAGCGGAGAGGTTTGTAGATACATTAAAAAGAGCACTAAGGAAAGCTTATGACGTACCAACAGAAAAGGCTTTACAACAATTCTTGCAAGTGTATAGAATTACATCGAACAGTACTACACCATCGGCATTATCGCTGGCGGAAGTGATGTTCGCCCGAAAAATTAGATCGGTATTCGACAAATTACTGTCAAAACAGACAAAGCAATCACCAACGTCGTTTGTACCAAAAAGAAAATGTAACCTAGGGGAGAAATTTTTTTTTTAAATGTTCAAAAACAACACATCCTATTGGGAGCCAGGTACAATAGAGAAACGAATCGGGAACGTGATTTACATAATTCAGGGTCCGAAGTTCTCGCATAAAAGGCACTTAAATCAGATCAGAAAGAGCCTGTTAGAGGATCCTAACGGTCTACCTCAGGAAGAGGAGGAAGTAATGGACACAATATTTGACACATTCAATATGCAAAGGCCTCAAGCAATTTCAGAACAGCGGAAATCAAGCAGCAAAAGAAAATTTAAAGAGCCTATAATGATCAATGCGAAGAGAAAAAAAATATTAAAGACCCCTACGAGGTAAAAGTTTGGGAGGGGGTGTTATGGGTCCTTACCTATAACTACAGAATGAACTCTTCCTAACACTATGTATACTACGCCTCTCAAGAGAGAGAGACGAATCGAGTCGAGCCGATAGTAGTTCACTCCAAACCAGACTGACAGTCATACTAACACCTTCCACATCTTGTATTATTATTCCGTGTAATATATCTTTATATCTTCGTTATTTCTACTCTTGTGTTCGTGTTGTTCTTCCTTAGTCCTAATCTGGACCATAACAATATATATATATATATATATATATATATATATATATATATATATATATATATATATATATATATATATTAAAAATCGTTAATTGTCAGGTTAAAATCGTTTTGTGTCAGCCCCACTGTCTTCTCAAATGAGCAATGGTGAGAGGAAAAAGCTCATCCAAGCCTCCAGGAATGGTGCCAACATTCATTCTCTGGCTTCCATCTTCAAAGTCCATTCAAGAACAATCAAAAGAACGGTGAATAAGTTTAAAAAAGAGTGAACAGTAAAGAGAAAATCTGGACCAGGAGGTCACAACAGCAAGAGGGATTATCATTTCAACTTAGAGCTAAATACATTCTTATTGTTCACAGTAGATTCCAAATAGTGTTATAAAAACCTCGGAGAATTCCAATAAGGTATCTTTAATCATTTCCAAGATACAACACGGTTCAAAGCTTGATCTAACAATTGGACAATTTTGATGTTACACGATTTGGACAATTTTGCTGTTACACCTGACGTGTCATAAATTTCTAATAGTTTATATAGAATTGGTAGAAATTATCAAATAAATATATCAAAACATTTATTCATTCTTATCATTACATAATTTGCGATTCGCTCCAGATGGTCTAAATCAAATTTAATGTCAATCGGGAACCTTTGTTCTAAGAGGAGTTGATGCAATATGTATGCACTCACGTCAAATAACACCAAAGAGCGCCAGAGAAGCAAGGTGCATCAGTAGACACACACCGACACACTTTAATTGACGAAGTTCGGAAATGGATCAATATAAGAATTTGCGGATGAGAGATTTATTCCTGTGTTCTTCTTACTCTAGACAACGATCAGATTTACACAGACATAATGAGAGATAAACGCTTATTAAAATTATAGAGAGAAATACATAGGAAATTTCGTTGGAAATTATTTTAATATTATTTTCTGTAATACGTAGTGTTTATGATACAAATATAAAAATGTTCAATCTCTTTAATGATTGCAGGTACAGTGTCTCAGCTGATACTAAATTCATTGGGAATTATTTTACCATAAAAATTCATCGGAAATTATTTTGCTGTAAAATTCATTGGAAATTAATTTGCCATGAAAATTCATCGGAAATTAATTTGCCATGAAAATTCATTGGAAATTATTTTGCTATGAATATTCATTAAAACTTAATTCGATGTAAAATTTATAGGAAATTATTTTGGTGTGAAAATTAATTGGGAATAATTTTTCGGTAAAATCCATTGTAAATTATTTTCCTATGAAAATTCATTGGAAATTATTATACCATAAAAATTCATTGGAAATTTTTTTATTTTCAAATTTCTTGCTATAAAAAGTAATTGTAAATTATTTTCCCATAAAAATTCATTAGAAATTATTTTCATATAAGAATTAATTGAGTATTATTTTACTATAAAAATTCGAAAGAAATTATTTTCAAATAAGAATTGATTGCAAATTATTTTCGTACAAAAATTAATTGTAAATTATTTTTGTAATCATTGTAAATTATTTTTCCATAAAAATTCATAGTAAATTATTTTCCTATAAAAGTTAATTGGATATTATTTCCCTATAAAAATTAATTGGAAATTATTTTGCTATAAAAACTGATAGGAAATTATATCATTGGGAATTATTTTTTATGAAAATTCGCAGAAAATTATTTTCATATATAAATAAATTGCATTTTATTTTCCAATAAAATTAGTAGGAAAGTTTTCGTTATAAAAATAAATTCTTATTATTTTCTTTTTAAAATTAATTGGAAATTTTTTCCCTATAAATATTTCATTGATAATTATTTTCCATACAAAAATTTAATGTAAATTATTTTCCTATAAAAATTAATTGAATATTATTTTCCTATAAAAATTAATTGGAAATTATTTTGCTACAAAAATTGATAGGAAATTATATCATTGGGAATTATTTTTTTATGACAAAACGCAGAAAATTATTTTCATATATAAATTAATTGCATTTTATTTTCCAATAAAATTCGTAGGAAATTATTTTGTTATAAGAATAAATTCTTATTATTTTCTTTTGAAAATCATATCCTATAAATTTCTATACTAAAATAATTTCAATGACTTTTTATAATTAATTTTTTATCAAAATAATTTCCAATTAATTTTTATAGGAACTAATATATTTCTCATATGAAAATAATTCCCTACGAAATTTTAAGATCCATATTCAAAATTCATCTAATAAAAGTCATGCAGTAGATTTTTTTATTCATCCTGGAATAATAATTAAATTATAGAAATACATTCACAATTTTACTATAGAAATAGATTAAAAGCAAGAAGGTAAAGAATTGCAACGGGAATTAATTTTAGCAGAGTTGACAGAATTGTGCGATTATAATTTTCGGTCAAACCAAGAAGCATTTTTCGAACAAATCTGATGTTTTATCAGATTTGGGGAATTGGTGAAAAACCTATCAGCAACCGATGATATCGACGTCAATTTTATCTCGTATCCAAGAATTGAAATAATTCTTTGCTGATCGCGTCCATTATAATGATGATGTTGATGACTACATTCACCGACAACTCGAAGGTTCCAGTTTCATCAAAACCTACTACTGTCATCCATCCATCATATATCACCGTTAGGCTTTGGAAGAGTTGCTTGGAGGTGAGAGAAAATCAAAGTGGAAGAAAATGCCGATGTCGTGAATTGGTTTAATGTGGACCAGAACTTGCCAAGAAGTCACCCACACAATTTCTTGACGTTCCTCTGTGGCAAATATGAAATGAGAGATATAGAAACCAGTTATATATATATATATATATATATATATATATATATTGAACAATAAAAATTATTAAAAAAATTTAAATCTTCAGACACACTGGGTTGTAGATTAATATTCTTTCGTTTTTATTATTATTATTTCATTTAGATTCCTCGACTAGTTTAGGCAAACATGGCCATCATCAGGAGAAAAAATATTTCTCCTTGCTGGTAGCAGTGAACTACAGAAATGAATGTCTTGATGGAGAAAATGAACTTTTGTCTGTAGTTTTCATTTGTTTTTTTATCTTTTTAACATGAATTTTTCAACATTCCTTGTGTTGGTCAAACAGTCTCTTTTAAGTTGTTATTTGAGATAAGAGCTGGATGGATCCATGCTGCTCTGAATTTCCTTGGTCAGTCAGACAGTTTTATTGGTTCCTGGAGAGGGGATGTGTCTCTGTTAAGAGAGTGTGTGTGTGTTATTTGGTTCTTAGGGAGTGAGTGAATATGATGTAAGTGTGTATATTCATGTGGGTGTATGTATAAGTGTGAGGCCTTAACACCTCCGTAAGCATGTCTGTCTTGTGTGGGTGAGAAATGCGGGTAGCTTTTGATTTGTAGGGCTATATATTAATACTATCTATATTGTTAGATTTATAGTTTAGCCCGGGTGGATAGTGTGTTTTTAAACGTCATATCCACTTATTTTCATGGAACTCTAAAATCTTTCTAATGTTATCTGCTCTGAATTTTCTATTCTCTCAATTATAGTGAATTTAGCATGGGTTTTGAAATCGTGTTTTTCTAGGCGGAAATGTTGTTCTACAGGTAATAATCTTTCATAGGGAGTCGACTTAATTCGATTGCGATAATTATTAATTCTGTAGTGAAAGGGCCATTCAGATTTTCCTACATATTGTTTCTGGCATAGTGTGCATTTCTAGGAGGTAAATTATGTTATGACTTCTACAGTTAGAATCGTGGTAGATTTTGAAAGTAGATTTAGTGACTGAGCTAGTGAATGAATTCGTGTGTCTAATGTGGTTGCAGCATAAACTTCTTTTGTTGTTACATGGTTGGGAAAATCCTGTTGTTTTTGTTGTTAGTTTATCACGGATTACCTTGTCCCCTGAAATGTGGTTACTACCTATGATTTCTTTAGGTTCTTAGGTCTACGATATGCTAGAAGGCCGGGTTCCTTAAACAATTTTTTATGGTCTGGTTTGAGATGTAGTATTTCCCAGCGACTTTTGATTATTTGGGATAGTGGAGGCAGAGTGGGGTTGAAAGTGGTTACTAGAGGAATGCGGCTAGATTTATTTTTAATCTTGTACATTAGGGTGTCTTCTCTAGGTGTGGAAATTGCTTTATTTATTTGTTCCCTGATTAGGTGTTGTTTATAGCCACGTGTTGTGAATTGATGCTTCAGATTTTGAGTGTGTTTATTTAGTTCTTCATTGTTGGGACATATCCTTCTGATTCTAAAAGCTTGTGAATAGGGAAGGTTCTCTTTGAGGTGTTTAGGGTGGGAAAGACTTAAAGTGTAGATAGTTGTGGGTGTCGGTGATTTTAGTGTGTAGTGTCGTTTGTAGTTTCCTGTTTTCATCTATGTAAATGCGGGTATCTAAAAATGTTACCGATGTTGTGGATTTTTCATAGTCAAACTTAATTGAGTCGTGCACTGTGTTAAGGGCCATGAGGAATTGGATGAGTTTGTCGTCACTGTCAGTGTATACAAAGAATATATCATCGATATATCTTGCATAGAATACGCAGTCGCTACCGATGAGAGGATAGATATGGGTCTCCACAAATTTTCCCATGAATATTGTAGCATATGAAGGAGCTGCAATGGTGCCGATGGCAACAAACTCTTACTTGAAGGTAGTGTGCTCCATTGAAGTTGAAAGTATTCAATGTAAGAATATGCTCCATGAGTTTTATGATAACTTCTGTTGGGGGGGTCTTGTTTTCTTCTTTTAGTAAGTGCTTCCTGAAGGGCGCTTAGCCCTTCGTTGTGTTTAATGTTTGAGTAGAGTGACTTTACGTCCATAGTCACTAGAATAGAATTCTCTGGAACTGTTTGTATGTGATTAACTTTGTTTAGTAGATCCGTTGTCTCTGATGTAGGATTTTACTTCCTTAGCTAAGGGTTGTATGTAATGGTCAACGTATTTAGAAATTTTGGTCGTGTGGCAGTTGAATGATGAAATGAACGGCCTTCCTGGGTTGTTGCTTTTGTGTATTTTAGGAAGGAGATAGAAGCGAGCAAGTGTGATGTTTTTGGGTGTCAGTGTTGTGCATGTTTCCTTGTCGATTAGATTGTTGCGAAGCATTATGTTTAGTGAGCTGGTTAATTCTTTTTGGTATACTGGAAGGGGAATTGTAGGTAAGCTTTTATAGGTTTCTTTGTCGGCTAGCTGTTTGTTGGCTTCTTTAATGTATTCTTTGATTCCCCAGATCACTGTGGCACCCCCTTTATCAGCCTGTGTTATGATTAGGTCATCTCTATGTGTCAGCGTGTCAAGGGCTATACGTTCCCCTTCAGTAATATTGTTACGTGGCAGCTTACGTGCTATTGTTTTCTTTATGTCATTTGCTACGGCTATTTCAAATGTTTGTATCGTAATGTCTGTGCTTTGTGGGGTGTAGGTAGTATCCTTATCTTTTAATGTATCAAGTATGGAAGGTGTGCAATGATTGTCACCGTAGGGGGCTTTTAGACGTATTTTTCTGAAGAAGGATTTCAGGTCATTTGCCAAGGTGTGAAAACTTGGGAGACGAGGGCAAAAGCGTAATCCTTAAATTAGTAAACTGAATGTGTTGAGTGAAAATTTATTGTTAATTAAATTTACAACTTAAACATAAATTCATTCCTAGAGTAAATATTTATCTATTATACATCTCATAGCGCTATACTGTCAGTAAGGCTTACATTAATTCATGGATTCTGAAACTCCATTTCTTCCTAATATATATATATATATATATATATATATATATATATATATATATATATATATATATATATGTAATCAAAATAGAATTTTAATTATTATAAAATAACAAGGCAAATAAAAATAATATTTTTTTCAGGAAGAGATGTAACTATTAGTGACAATAGGGCTATTGGATGTATGCAATAGAAATGTGGAAGAAAGGGATTATCAGTGGTCAGGAATTAATGCAAGCCTTACTGGGAGAATAGGGCTATTAGATGTATAATAGATAAACATTTACTATAGGATTGGATTGCAAATGAGAAAGAAAGGGATTGTCAGTGATCAGGAAATTAATGCAAGTCTTACTGACAGAATAGTGCTATTAGATGTATTATAGATAAACATTTAGTATACAAATGCATTGCAAATGTGGAAGAAATGGATTGTCAGTGGTCAGGAATTAATGCAAGCCTTACTGACAGAATAGGGCTATTAGATGTATTATAGATAAACATTTACTTTTGAAACCCATTGCAAATGAGGAAGAAAGGGATTGTCATTGGTCAGGAATTAATGCATGACTTATTGACAGAATAGGGCTATTAGATGTATAAGAGAAAAAATTTACTATTGAAATCCATTGCAAATGAGGAAGAAAGGGATTGTCAGTGGTCAGGAATTAATGCAAGACATAATTACAGATAGGGCTATTAGATATATAATAGATAAACATTTACTAAAGATATGAATTACAAATGAGGAAGAAAGGGATTGTCATTGGTCAGGAATTAATGCAAGCCTTACTGACAGAATAGGGCCATTAGATCTATAATAGATAAACATTTACTATAAAAATGCATTGCTAATGAGGAAGAAAGGGATTGTCAGTGGTCATGAATTAATGCTAGCCTTATGGACAGAATAGGACTATTAGATACATAATAGATAAACATTTACTATTGAAATCCATTGCAAATGAGGAAGAAAGAGATTGTTAGTTGTCAGGAAATTAATGCAAGACTTACTGACAGAATAGGGCTATTAGATGTATAATAGAAAAACATTTACTAAAGTAATGAATTACAAATGAGGAAGAAAGGGATTGTCAGTGGTCAGGAATTCATGCAAGACTTACTGACAGAATAGGGCTGTTACATGTATAATAGATAAACATTTACTATAGAATTGCATTGTAAATGAGGAAAAAAGGCATTATCAGTGGTCAGGAAATTAATGTAAAGCTTACTGACATAATAGTGCTATGAGATGTATAATAGATAAATATTTACTCTAGGAATAAATTGCAAATGAAGAAGAAAAAGTTTGACACTGGTCATGAATTAATGCAAGCCTTACTGACAGAATAGGATTATTAGATGTATAATAGATAAACATTTACTAAAATAATGAATTACAAATGAGGAAGAAAGGGATTGTCAGTGGTCATGAATTAATGCAAGCCTTACTGACAGAATTGGGCTATTAGATGTATAATAGATAAACATTTACTAAAATAATGAATTACAAATGAGGAAGAAAGGGATTGTCAGTGGTCATGAATTAATGCAAGCCTTACTGACAGAATTGGGCTATTAGATGTATAATAGATAAACATTTACTAAAATAATGAATTACAAATGAGGAAGAAAGGGATTGTCAGTGGTCATGAATTAATGCAAGCCTTACTGAGAGAATAGGGCTATTAGATGTATAATAGATAAACATTTACTAAAATAATGAATTAAAATGAGGAAGAAAGGGATTGTCAGTGGTCATGAATTAATGCAAGCCTTACTGACAGAATTGGGCTATTAGATGTATAATATATAAACATTTACTCTAGGAATGAATTGCAAATGAGGAAGAAAGGGATTGTGAGGGGTCAGGAATTAATGCAAGCCTTACTGACAGAATAGGATTATTAGATGTATAATAGATAAACATTTACTCTATTAATGAATTGCAAATGAGGAAGAAAGGGATTGTGAGGGGTCAGGAATTAATGCAAGCCTTACTGACAGAATAGGGCTATTAGATGTATAATAGATAAACATTTACTCTATTAATGAATTGCAAATGAGGAAGAAAGGGATTGTCAGTGGTCAGGAATTAATGCAAGCCTTAATGACAGAATAGGGCTATTAGTTATATAATAGATAAACATTTATTAAAGATATGAATTACAAATGAGGAAGAAAGTTATTGTCAGTGGTCAGGAAATTAATGCAAGACTTACTGACAGAATAGGGGTTTTAGATGTATAATAGATAAACATTTACTATAGAATTTCATTGTAAATGTGGAATAAAGGCATTGTCAGTGGTCAGGAAATTCATGCAAACCTTACTGACAGAATATGGTTATTAGATATAAAATAGAAAAACATTTAGTATAGAATGCATTTTAAATAAGGAAGAATGAGCTTGTCAGTGGTCAGGAAATTAATGCAAGAATTACTGACAGAATAGGGCTATCAGATGTATAATAGATAAACATTTACTATAGAAACAAATTACATATGAGGAAGAAAGGGATTGTCAGTGGTCAGGAATTGAAGCAAGCCTTAATGACAGAATAGAGCTATTAGATATATAATAGAAAACATTTACTATAGAATGCATTTCAAATAAGGAAGAAAGAGATTGTCAGTGGTCAGGAAATTAATGCAAGACTTACTGACAGAATATGGCTATCAGATGTATAATAGCTAAACATTTACTATAGAAATGCATTGTAAATGAGGAAAAAAGGCATTGTCAGTGGTCAGGAAATTAATGCAAGACTTACTGACAGAATATGGCTATCAGATGTATAATAGATAAACATTTACTATAGAAATGCATTGTAAATGAGGAAAAAAGGCATTGTCAGTGGTCAGGAAATTAATGCAAGACTTACTGACAGAATATGGCTATCAGATGTATAATAGGTAAACATTTACTATAGAAATAAATTACAAATTAGGGAGAAAGTGATTGTCAGTGGTCAGGAATTAATGCAAGCCTTAATGACAGAATAGAGCTATTAGATGTACAATAGATAAACATTTACTATAGGAATGAATTGCAAATGAGGAAGAAAGGGGTGGTCAGTGATCATGAATTAATGCAAGCCTTACTGAAATATTAGGGCTATTAGATGTATAATAGATAAATATTTACTCTAGGAATGCATTGCAAATGAGTTAGAAAGGTATTGTCAGTGGTTAGGAAATTAATGTAAGTCTTACTGACAAAATAGGGCTATTAGATTGTATAATAGATAAACATTTACGATAGAAATAAATTAAAAATGTGGAAGAAAGGTATTGTCAGTTTTCTGGAATTAATGCAAGTCTTGCTGACAGAATAGTGTTATTAGATATATAATAAACATTTTCTATAAGAATGATTGGCGAAGGAAGAAGAAAGGGATTGTGTGTGGTCAGGAATTAATGCAAGCCTTAATGACACAATAGGGATATTAGATGTATAATAAATAAACCATTACTGTTGGAATGAATTGCAAATGAGGAAGAAAGGGATTGTCAGTGGTCAGGAATTAAAGCAAGCCTTACTGACAGAATGGCGCTATAAGACATATAATATATAAACATTTACTCTAGGAATGAATTGCAAATGAGGAAGACAGGGATTGTCAGTGGTCAGGAGTTAATGCAAGCCTTACTTACAGAATAGGGCTATTAGATGTATAATAGATAAACATTTACTATAGAAATAAAATACAAATGAGGAAGAAAGGTATTGTCAGTTTTTCTGGAATTAATGCAAGTCTTGCTGACAGAATAGTGTAATTAGATATATAATAAACATTTACTATAAGAATGATTGGCGAAGGAAGAAGAAAGTGATTGTGAGTGGTCAGGAATTAATGCAAGCCTTACTGACAGAATAGGGATATTAGATATATAATAGATAAACATTTACTATAGTACTGCATTGCAAATGAGGGAGAAAGGGATAGTCAGTGGTCAGGAATTAAAGCAAGCGTTACTGACAGAATAGGGCTATTAGATCTATAATAGGTAAATATTTACTATAGTAATGCATTGCATATGAAGAAGAAAGGGATTGTCAGTGGTCAGGAATTGATGCAAGTCTTTCTGAGAGAATAGTGCTATTAGGTGTATAATAGATAAACATTTATTATAGCAATGATTTGCAAATGAGGAAGAAAGGTATTGTCAGTGGTCAGGAAATTAATGCAAGCCTTACTCTCAGACTAGGGTTACTATGTATATTAGGATTATGACAAAATTTTCATTGAGAAATTATTTTTCTTCTGGATTTTTTCATCATAATTTTCAAAAATTATCACTGGATAACCTTCCATACACTGTTTCTGTACTCTTTTATGTACATGACATATTAATTACATTTCTTGTACATGAGTGTATGTGTTTTCTAATTTGCAACCAAGAATTATTTTTCATGTCATCAGTTATTCAAAATATTTTAGTACGAATTAGCTGATGCACTCTCGAACCTTCCTTATAATTTCCAAAGTCCTGTTATTAAATATATACGTTCTTATTGGACAGATTTGTCGTAGTAGAATTCTCCCTGTTGTTTGTCTCATTCCGTAATTCGGCTTAGAGGTCAGTATCAAAACAATCAATATCAAGATAACTGTCTGAATGAGTAATTGCGCAGAAATTTCACAACAGACTGCTCACACCCCAAAAAACTGAAAGTAAAAGAAAGAGAATTGACTTCAGAAAGCAAATCCAACGAAGCAGTTTCTAATCCAGTTTGCTGACCATTTTTATCAGTTTAATTCAATATCTTGGATTAATCTATGAAAATTTATCGTCCTGATTTTAATCCCGACATTGGACATCTTTAGTTTCTTTTATTCCGTTCAATAACACTCTACCTTGGGTGGCACTTCTACCTTGTATTGGGTGAACAATGATAAAATAGCCGATATCGAAAACAGCCTCAAGTCCGTTGTTAACTGGAGCAAAGAATGGCTTTTAATTTTAATGCCTCTAAAACGAAATTGTTCTCTATTAATCATCTGAGAGACACCACTCTGCCTTCCATCAGCATGGCTGATGCTAACCCCCAGGAAAATGACTCCTTGCGCCTTCACAGTTGATATGAAGTGAAAAGTCTATATTGAACCCATTGTTAGGTCAGCTGTTAAGAAAATTAGTTTTCTGTGTTGTGCTAGACAATTTTTCTCTCCAGAATCCATCTTTTTTAACTATAAGTCGAATAAGTAGAATAGTAGTAGAATATTGCTGCCACATATGGTTTGATGTCCCTGCTATTATCTTTAACCTCCTTGATAAAATCCAATGAAGTATCCGCAATATTATTGGTCCTGATCTGGTGGCTTGGTTGCATTCACTTACCCACTGCTGTAAGGTTGCCTCTCTGTGCTTTCCTGGTAATTATTCGCATGAACTCTTCGCTATGGTACCTAGACTTTCTGAATTTAAGCGCAGTGTCGAGATGTTAACAATTGACATTTGAGCTGGCTAGATATAACCATAAATTATATGCTAACAGTTTCTTTTCTTGCTTGTGGAACTCCCTACTGGCACAATGCTTTCCAGCAAACTTTAATTTGCAAAAATTTAAATGCAATGTCAATCGCTATTTACTCTTCTCGTTCATGATTAATGTTTCTGTTCCCAATTTTTTTTACATCATTTGACCCCCTTGTGTCTTAGTGGCTTTAGTGCCTTGTATGGAGTGATACCAAAAAAAAAAAAATCTTTGAAAGAATGTAATTAAAAATCAAAGGTTCAAAGTGTTAGCTCCAATCCCGAAAGAGGATTAGCTGCCTACCATTACTTGATTAGAATATTCATTTTATGATGACACCGAATAAACATTGTAAACGCTAATACAGGTTAGTTTGAGAATTCTGTCTTTCGTCGGAAGGAGTGTATATACTCGTGGAATCGTCCAAGTGTGTATGTATGTGTGTGTGTGTGGTGGGGGGAATTATCTCTTTTTGTTTAAGGTGCGTCTATACGTGCGTATGTATTGGACATATTTTCAAAGAAGCCTCTATGTAAATATATGTCAGCCTCTGTCTATGGGTGTGGAAATGTGTATGTGAAGATTTTTTCTACAGAGAGGGGAGCAGATGAATAACAATGGAACAAAGTGGGTCGGGCGTCAAATGATCGTCGTGCACATCTGAGTCAGACGCGTATATACGTTGTATGTGTGCGATAATGTGTGTACGCGTGTGTATGAATATTACTGCGGATGGATGAATAAAGGCACTGAAGTATGTATCTAAAGCGGTTGTAAATGTATGTACACGTGTCTGTGTGTGCGTGTGTGTATTTCGGTACGAAGGGACTGAGTTGTATGAGACTTTTTTTCTCTATGTCTGCTTTAACAGCATAGGTCTGCTTGTGTGTGTGTGTGTGTGTTGTGTGTGTGTGTGTTGTGTGTGTGTGTGTGTGTGTTCTAACGTCTTAAAGCCTGGGCCGAACGTGTGTATGAATATATACACAGTAACATAGATGTACGAAATTAGGAAGAGAACGTGCGTGTGTGTCTTAATACGCCTGTGTCTGTGTGTACGGATTCGTTGTAATTTGAATGAGAGAACAGTAACGCCATCAGACAACAGGCGCACAGACTGGCACGTTCGGCTACGAGGGGAGAGAAACGCGAGAGGCATTTTATATTTAGTCATTTTGAAGAAACATTACATTTAATAAATTCCTACCCTTATCTGAGTCTCTTCTTCTTCTTCTTCTTCTTTTTTCTTCTTCTTCTTCTTCTTCTTCTTCTTCTTCTTCTTCTTCTTCTTCTTCTTCTTCTTCTTCTTCTTCTATCTATCTATCTATCTATCTTATCTTTTGTTTTTTCATTTCCTTTCTTTTAGTCCTTTCCTTTATTCCTCTTCATATGTTTCACCCCTCTCTCCCTCTCTCTCGTACCTTTTCTTTTTCCATTTTGCTCTTTTTTATTTTCTTCACTGTTTTTTCCCCTCACTCTCTCTCTATTGTTCCCGTTCATTTCTATTTCCAAGCATGCATATTTAAAATATATAAATATTTCATATTTATTTATTTCCTATATATATATATCCTATATATATATATATATATATATATATATATATATATATATATATATTTCCTATATATATATATATATATATATATATATATATATAGTGAGAGAGAGAGAGAGAGAGAGAGAGAGAGAGTGAGAGAGAAAGAAAGAAAGAAAGAGAGAGAGAGAAAGAAAGAAAGATAGATAGAGAGAGATTTGAATTAAGATAACCAGAAATAAATAGATATTTAGATATGAACATAGATAGATAGATAGATAGATAGATAGATAGATAGATAGATAGGAATGGACTGAGATAGATAGATAGATAGATAGATAGATAGATAGATAGATAGATAGATATGAAAAACTGAAATAGATAAATAGATAGTAAGAGACTGAGTTAAATAGATAGATACATAGATAAGAATAGACTGGATAGATAGATAGATAGATAGATAGATAGATAAGAATAGACTGAGATAGATAGGATTAGAGACTGGGATAGATAGGATTAGACTGAGATAGATAGATAGATAGATAGATAGATAATGAACAGAATGAGATAGATAGATAGATAGATAGATAGATAGATAGATAGATAATGAACAGAATGAGATAGATAGATAGATAGATAGATAGATAGATAGATAGATAGATAGATAGATAGATAGATATTATTTGTTCGTTTGCCTCTCTTTTTTCACTTGTTCCTTTTTGACTTTTTAATTTTTCTCCTTCATTTTCTCCAAATTGTACTTTCTTCCTCTCTAACGTTACTTGTCTCTTTCTTTCGTTCTCTTTCCCTCTTTCTATTTTCTTCTTTTTCCTTCTTAAATCTCTTCTCTCTTTTTTATTTCCTTCTCCCCACCTCTATAAATAACCTTTACCCCCACCCTCTCTCTTACAGGCAATCTTTCATAAACTTTCTTTGTCAACCGCTTTCTTTCTCCGTTTAAACTTTCCTACCCTGTCTCAGTAAGTAATTCATTCTCCCGCCTTTTTTCTATGATTCGCTCATTCTTACCACGACAACAAAAACCTTTCTCTCCCTCTGTCACTCGGTCTACCTTTTATCAGTCCCCCTCTCTTTTTCTTCCTTTCATTTCATTTCTCTCCCCCCACACCTTCGGTGCTTTGACTCGCATACAAGTGCATATTTTATTCTCAAACACGTAGCGACCGACCAAATTAACACTCACATACTTCGACGCCTGCACACATATCTACATAGGAATGAAAGACACACAGATACCAAGAGACACAGACTCCATGAATGCGAAGACACACAGACATAACGAACGTGAAGAAGTAGGCTCCCGTGAAGAAAGAAATATCAAATGAGTGAGACACATGACATCGAAATTGAGATTTCACAAATCCATAAAGAAACAGGACAATTTAATATAGAGCTTTATACGAACGTATCAACATAGGTACATGATATACGTGTGTATGTGTGTAATCTTTTAAAACACACACACACACACACAAGTATATATATATATATATATATATATATATATGTTTTGAACAATAAAAAATATTAACAAATCAGACACATTTTCAGACACACTGGATTGTTGTACTAATATATTTTTGTTTTATTATTTCACTTAGGTTCCTCGACTAGTTTCGGCCAGCATAGCCATCGTCAGGAGAGAAAAAATTCCTGCTTTTTAGTAGCAGTGAACTACAGGAATGAATGACTTTCTGAAGAAAATGAACGTTATCTCCAGTTTTCATTTGTTTTTTATCGTTGATTTTGGTCGGTCCTTGTGTTGGTCAAACGGCCTCTTTTAAGTTGTTTTTAAGATGAAGGCTGGGGAGATTAATGCAACTCAGAATTCCCTTCTTGGTCATTTTGACAGTTTCATTGGTTGCTGAGAACGGGATGTGTGTATTAGATGTATATTATCTTTTAGTTCTAGGAGTGTGTATGATGTGTTTAAGTGTATATATTAGTATGGGTGTATATATATCTATATATATATATATATGAATGTATATATATATATGAATGTATATATATATATATATATATATATATATATATATATGAATGTATATATATATATATATATATATATATATATATATATATATATATATATATATATATATATATATATATATATATATATATATATGATTAATGTGAGTAAAAGTTTGTCACTTAGCTGACTGATGTTACCCTCAGCATCCCGACTTCAGAGTTTCGTAGACGGACCCATCCGTCCACTCTTCAGTGGGTATCAACAATTTATAAAATATATATATTTAGGCAGCATATCTTCATTCAAGCATGTTTCATTGAATAATATAGACATATCATATCTATTAACTTTTGATAATAATCATTTCTTGTTCTCTAATTATCTTCTTGATGCTAAGTTGAAATTCATCAAGGGAGGCGCCGTAGTTCGTATTTAACCTAAGTGCGTATGATCTTGTCTAAGAGCATCCTCATGGGTGAATTGCGAAGACAAAATTAATGTAACTGTGATCGGCACGATGGTGATTTTTTGTAAACCCACGTGAAGGCGCCCTGATATAATTATTTTAAAATTAACCGTTGTAGCTACGATATATTTTTTTTGTTTAATAAATAAACTGACCGTCTGCTCAGATCACCATTAAACTTAAAATAACACTTAAAGTGGTAAAGATCTGTTGGATTTAAGAAATGAAAATGAATAATAAATGAAAATGAATAATAAATGAAAACTTTATTACTTCTTTAAGAAAATGACTTTGTTTACGTTTAGATATCAAACAGAGCAGATTTGATTAGGAATCTATGTCGGGAGGGATTTCGCTTAAAGGCAATGTTTAGACTTTGCTTGATCGGTACTTTTTTTTGTGAACGAGTCTGTCTAAAGCACATCAGATCTAACGAAGGTTCCTTCTGCCAAGGGTGTGTGTGTGTGGTGGGGGCAGGTTCGAATCCTGCCAGAGTGCCCATATTTTTCTTCAATAAGATTTCTCGAACATTCAGGCCGATAGACGAAAATAAATAAACATACTGTTTAATAAATAAACGGAGCGTCTACTCAAATATGGGTATCCGCTAAAAATAAGGTTTAAAGCGATATTTTTTTTTTTAAGCTTATCACCCCAAGCAAGGCTGGAAGCCACTAGAACGCAAGGGGTTACAGAAGGTTTGGAGGAAGAGCAGCTAGGAGTGGTAAAGGAGAGATTGTGGAGAAAGATAGTGGATCGATCAAGGCAAGGGGGTTACAGAAGATTTGGAGCGAG
This sequence comes from Acanthosepion esculentum, assembly GCA_964036315.1. Classification (NCBI taxonomy): domain Eukaryota; kingdom Metazoa; phylum Mollusca; class Cephalopoda; order Sepiida; family Sepiidae; genus Acanthosepion; species Acanthosepion esculentum. Next base: position 22,397,908 of record OZ038510.1, on the reverse strand, counting down.
AGCAGATAGGAATACGCGCTCCTCCCCTTGGTTCTCAGCTGCTTGCTCAGCCGCCATTGCCCATAGGAACCACTTCTTCCACCGTTTTCGTAGCGATATGTCTGACTGCAATAGACGCCTATTTACCTCTGCCCGTAACGAGTGTAAGCGTATCCTCAACGAAGCTAAGTCACTATTTGCTGCTCGGATGAAGGAACGTATTGCATCTAGCAAATTCGGCTCCAAAGATTATTGGCGCCTCTGTAAGAAAGTTCTGAACTATAGCAAACCCTCCATTCCTCCCCTGTTCAATCAGTTTGAGGTCCTGACCACCTCTGCCGACAAGGCTGAATGCTGTGCTCGGAAGTTTTCTTCCAATTCAACGTTTGACTCTTCCGGGGTACCCATGCCAGATTTCCCTCCCAGAACCGAGGCACTTTTGAGCGGATTGCACATATCCCCGTCGTTGATATTGGGCATTATTTCTAACTTAGATCACCACAAGGCTACTGGTGGTGACGGGATGCCAGCCATTGTCCTGAAGAAATGCGCGCCTGAACTGGCGCCTGTCCTCTCTAAATTATACAACCACTGCCTCAAGGAGTCTTGTTTTTCTGACTGTTGGAAGTCCTCAAACATTGTTCCTGTCTTTAAAAATTCTGGTGACCCCTCCGACCCTTCTAATTACCGTCCTATCAGTCTCCTACCCCTCTTCGGCAAAGTCTTCGAAGCCCTTATCAACATCGAAGTGATTAATTACATGATATCCCATGATCTGCTCTCAGACAAGCAGTATGGTTTCCGTTTTGTCCGATTTACAGCCGATGTGCTTACGGCCATCACTGAATTTGTCTACCAAGCTATTCATAATAACGGTGAAGCTCGTGCCGTTGCCCTAGACATCTCCAAAGCGTTTGATAGAGTTTGGCATGCCGGCCTTCTTCGCAAGCTCCGTGGTTATGGTATTACAGGTCGATTGTTTGACCTAATACAATCATTCCTGTCAAACCGTGAATTGAAGGTCGTTCTCAATGGATTCATCTCCAGCTCCTATCCCACTAACGCAGGTGTTCCTCAAGGCTCCATCCTAGGCCCTACTCTGTTCCTCATATTCATAAACGACTTATATATATATATGTATAAAAAGGTAAATCGAGAAATATTGCAGACAATTGCTGATCCTCCCTGAAGAGTAGACGGACTCATCCGTCTACGAAACTCTGGAGTCGGGATGCTGGAGGTAACATCAATCAGCTAAGTGACACATTTTTACTCACATTAATCCCATATATATATGTATATATATATATATATATATATATATATATATGGTCGATTTTACTATCTTTAAACTACAATCTTCCATGATTCTCTCACGTACATTCATATCTGCTCATGGCGTATCAAATGTAAACAAATGACGTCACACATTATGAGATGGACAAAGTCCGACAATTATTTTAAGACATTTTCATGTTTACACATTCTTTTTATAGATAGAAAATAATAATTGTCTGTTTTCTTTTTGAATTTGTAGGTCTGATGAATTGGATCGTATTTACGATTCCAATGGAATAAATTATGACCATGGAATATTAGTGTTTAAGCCTTTTTATTATATCCTTACTCTGTCCTGGACATTGAGTTCTACCTGGATTCTATCCTCTTGGAATTATTTTTTATACATATATGTATGTGTATGTATGTATGAATATATATTTATATTTTAGATATATTATTGCATCTGTATGTGTATATTTAGCACTAATATTATGCACAAATGCAACCCTCTCTCCTCTTTCAGACGGTCGTGGTAATTTCCACGGGTATATCCTGGTCACGGCTACCAGTCTAACTACTTTCGCCCCAGCCCCTCAAACTCCGACGTCTTACTCTCTGGGTTGAGGTGTCTACTCGGTCTTAACAGAACTTAAGGGAGTGACCGTAGGTCCCCTGAGCATTCGTAGATCATTCGACCGGTCTACTGGTTTAATCCTGCCTCCAGCCCACGTTGTGTTTGGTTTGATCCAGAAAGCAGAAGTGATGTTCATCCATTCACGGTCGACTGAAGATGTAGACACGGCCGGAGAGTCTGTGCTAATTTAGAATGAACCAAAATATATATATATATATATATATATATATATATATATCCACAGAAAGCCGGACAAACAACTATTCAATGGTTGAATTCTTAATGTCTTTTATATAGCAGAAAAGAATAGTATAGAAAAGAAACGGGTTACAGAAAAGAAAATAATTGACGTAAAAACTCATACACTGGATTCTAGGCACAGAGAGAGTGGGTTGTGATTAGCTTGTGAAATCGTCTCAGAACGATATACGACTCTTGCGATGGAGATATAAAGATTTCTGTGCACGGCTTAAAGTTTATAGTTGCGTTCCTCCTCGGCGGTAGTAACAGTAGTAGTAATCTTCGTGGTAGCAGAAGCATCGGTACTTATATTAACAGTGCATGTTAGCGGCGGTTTTGTTCCAAATCCCTGACGTCACTTCCAGTCTCCGATATCTCTCCACCCAGCTTGACTGCACTCGACGACAGACGAGCCCCAAAACAACCTTTTGATTATTGTAGCTTGTTCGACGTTTCCGTTTCCAGTGGTAGTAATAATAGTAGCAGTAGCAGTCTTATATTGTTGGAGGAGTAATTCGCTTCTTCGTACTTATATCAACAAAATATGTTAGCGGGCGTATGGTTCCAATCCCTGACGTCGCTTCCAGTCTCCGATCTCTCTCTACCCACCTCGACTGCACTCGACGGCAGACGAGCCAACCCGTCTGTCAACAGATAAACCTAGCTGATCATAAATCGACCCTTTACCCGATTATCACGAGTGCTACCTTCAACCCAAAATCATGTGAATTTCAAAGTGCCTCATAGCCTTAGTAAGCTCTATTTCAAATTTTAACCGATAAAAATTATCTCGATCATCCTTCATTGTCTTCCTAATGACCCAATTCCAAATAGGCTAGATCAGATTCCCATCAGTAAACAAAATTGTTCTGATCTAATTTCGCTGTTCAAATCTACTCCAATTTCAATAAAAAAAATATATGTGTGTGTGTTTGTGTGTGGTTCCCAAACTCTCTCTGTTACATTTCCTCCCCTACCAATCTTTCATTTACTAGTAAATGACACACGAGCTTTCCTATCAACATAATATGAGAAAACCCAGTCCAACATACTTCTGACTAGAGGGCTACTTAAACATACGTCTCTTCCAGCATGCAAAGGTAGAGTCCTCAGTTCTTCTTAGGGCTCATTATACCCATTTAAATTTCATTGTCATTACGATACATATGTACATGCAACTGCCGGTTAAAATTCACTGTTGTGGTGATCTCGTGCAGTAGAACCTTTTCACATAGTTCACTAGTTCGAGTGTTCTTTCCTTTTTTTTTATTGGAGTTCGCAGCACTCCTTACCAATTATTTCAGTCTCATTACAAAAAAAAAAAATCGATTTATTTCATCAATCTGTCCCTTCGATTTTGTTTCGCTTTCTCAACAGGCTTTGTCGAATCTTTTGTTGGTTCAGGTCCTTCCACGAAAATTCTCTTCTTCAATATCAGTTAGGGGTCCCAATGCCCTCGGGTCGGACCTACCTTGGTAAAGTGCACTAAATGCAATCCCTCCTTCACTCATGCACTCCCGTGCCAGTTTATTCTGCCCGGTCGACAACACCGCACGCCTCTTCAGCCACCACCAAACTAGCAAGGCCACAACTATCATTAGTACAATTCCCACGACGTTCGGCCAGGTTATTATAGCAACCAAATTCTCTTTCTAGTCCGAATTCGGCGTACCATTCTTATCTAATTCCGACTTCAACCGTCCAAGATCAATCTTATCGATTGGCCTTAACAACGCCGGCATCTTTTCTAGCGACATTTTAGGAATATCCCTTACAATGGGTTCCCACAATCCCGTCCATCCACTGGCATTCGTTCTGGAGTTATTATACTCGGAGACAGGTGTCCCAGCGAGAGCATATCTAATTGTGCTCTCACATGCTCTAACAATACCGTTAAAGAGTGACTTGTTTGATGTACCTTACTCATTATAGCTAATAATTGAAAATACCTTTGCAAAAACACCTCTAATTTCTGTAATTCGGTTGTTACAGACGTGGTTACATTTTAGAGCGATACCTCAATCACCACCAGCGCCGTGCATGCAGGGGGCCCGTCCACACAGTTCACCAGCACTGATGATAAATGCACAGTTAGTCCCAGACCGTCGCTCATTCACCACAGCCACTGTACTGGTTTCACTTAATCCTTGGGCTCGGGATGCACCGCTCCCCTCAATCGCCGTTTTAGTGGTAATTCCTCATTAACACTAGGTGCTTGTTCAGCCCGCAATTTACTCTGCAATTGAGCTCACGGAATTTCATCTTCCTCCCATTCACTCAGTTCTTCTTCTTCCCTAAGGTTAGGCTCAATCCCTGCTTCCTCAGAATGTTCTGCTGGGGTCCGACTTACCTCCCTCAGCCTTCGAAGGGGAGTTTGGCTAATTTCAAGCTCTTCACTCCCTTCACTTTCACTCTCAGTCTCTAACCCTTCAGGTTCTACCAACGTAATTTTCCTGAGCCTTTTTTATTGAGTTTTTGTTTCGGCTCCTTTCCATTCTCCTATTTCAGCTATCTTTATATCATTCGCATGTAATCTTTACCTGTCCGGTCAATTGGCCCCAAATCACAAAGGAAACCGGACCCGTCTGCTCCACGATCCTATAGTATCCTATAGACTCCATCTCTGGTCTAATTTACCTTCTCTCATGTGTATTTTATAATACACTGGATCACCTATCTGGAAGGAAACTTCTTTATTTTTATTTACCCTATTGTTTTGCCTTTTCTGGGCTCTTTGAATCCTCCTCCGCACCTGCATAAATATTTTATGCTGATGTTCTAAAACTAATTGGTGATGATCCTCTCCTAAATACTTCCTCCTAGGTCGTAACAGATTGTCTATAAGTAAGACTACATCCCTTCAATATATCAAGTAATAAGGGTGAAATTTTGTCGTCTCGTTCATCGAGAATCTAACAGCTGCTAACGCTTGGGTTATGAATAAATCCCAATTTTCCCTATTATCCTCTGTTAGTTTAGTCAACACATCAGCGATGGTCTTATGAAATCTCTCTACCTTAGCGTTACTTTGGGGGTGATATGGAGAGGTGGTTATGTGCTGTATGTTTAATTCTTCCAACGTCTCTCTCATAATCTGATTCACATTCTCCGATCCATTATCGGTAACCAACTGTTCGGGGGCCCCATACCTAGGGAATATTTCGTTCAGTATTATATCTGACACCGTTCGTGCCTTCTTATCCGTTATGGCAAATGCCTCAGGCCAATCCGCCAGCCAGTCCACAAAACTCACTATGTAAAGATTACCTCTATGTGTTTCTCCAAAGGGCCCGGAAATATCCATGCTTACTTTTTGAAATGGATAATTCGGAATATCCGTTTCTAATACTGGGGCAACCCTACTCCTTCGACTCTGTACTTGGCATATTACACATTTTTTTACATGGTTCACAACATATATATATATATAATATAAGTACCGATGCTTCTGCTACCACGAAGATTACTACTACTGTTACTACCGCCGAGGAGGAACGCAACTATAAACTTTAAGCCGTGCACAGAAATCTTTATATCTCCATCGCAAGAGTCGTATATCGTTCTGAGACGATTTTACAAGCTAATCACAACCCACTCTCTCTGTGTCTAGAATCCACTGTATGAGTTTTTACGTCAATTATTTTCTTTTCTGTAACCCGTTTCTTTTCTATACTATTCTTTTCTGCTATATAAAGACATTAACAATTCAAATAACTTAGTAGTAATTTCTCATTATTAATCCATACGTCTTATCAATTCCCAGGTGTCCTAACCTCCTATGGCATTGGTCTAGAATTTCAGCTCTCAACTTTTCAGGTATCACCATTTTTAAACTTACTTCCTCATTTCTTCCTGAAAGGTAATACAACACTCCATCGTGCACCATATATTTGGAGGTACGCCTTGCCTGTACCCTGGACCCGATAGTTGCTATCTCGATATCCTCTTGGCTTTGTCTAATAATATCTCTCCAATGAGGGTCGGAAATAATCTCCGTTTCACTCGTTTCCTGATCCTCCCAACCAAGTCTCTCCTTCAACGCCTGTGAATTGATCACATTAATTTGGAATGCTTTATCATCCACACCCGGCTCCAACCTGACAGATTCGGTCTCTAATTGCTTCGGAATCCTCGATAACAGGTCAGCACAGGTATTATCCTTCCCTGCCAAATATTCTATTCTGCAGTTATACCCACTTAACTTCAATGCCCACTGTTGTATCTTCTTATTCGTCCACTTCGCCCCTAACAAATATTTGAGGGGTTGGTGGTCTGTTTTAATGGTAAACACAGCCCCACTCAAATAATAATCTAATTTCTGTACAGCATACAGAATGGCGAACGCCTCTTTTTCTATTACTGGCCACTTTTGCTGAGTCTCGGAGAGCCGATGAGACAGAAAATAGATCGGCACTTCCTCAGGCACACCCGGTACTGGTCCGTTCTTATCGGGACATGGTTGTGTAAGAGCCGCTCCGATACGCTTATCGCTAGCACCATGGGATTACTCAGGTCTGGATAGACCAACAGGGGTACAGTTTCAGTTGGTCCTTTAGAGCCTCGAATGCACGCTGACAATCCTCGGTCCACTTAAACCTAGCATGCTTCTTAGAGCTATTAGAGTGCCTGCTAGCCGACTAAATGCCGGTATGAACCTCCGGTAATATCCAATGGTTCCAATAAATCCCCTAACCTCTCTTACGGTCTTCGATGCGGGCATGGTTCTTATAACCTCAACTTTGTCTGATTCCGTTTTTATTCCTTCTTTGTTTATGATAAACCCTAAATACTTCGTCTCTTCTTTCATAAACTGACACTTCGATAATTTTAACTTCAATCCATGTTCCCTTAACCTATCAAACACCTGCAGATGTTTAAAATGCTCCTCTGGTGATTTTGAAAACACCATGATGTCATCTAAGATACGCCATGGCAAATGCCTCAGTGCCATTCAATACGATGGTCATTAACTGACTAAATACACCGGGGCGTTTGCCAACCCAAACGGCATAACTCTAAAATTGAAGAGTCCCATGTGGCAGGTAAAAGCGGTCTTTTCCTGGTCCTTTTGCTAAGTGCTACCAGCCAATATCCCGACCTCAAATCCAAGGTGTAAAAACATTTAGACTTTCTAAAAGAGCAAGAATATCCTCAATCAAGTGGAGGGGCACTGCCAATGGTTTCGTAATGGCATTTAATTGACGAAAATCCACACAAAACCTATGCCCTCCATCTTTCTTTTCAACAATCACTATTGGAAAACTCCAGGGAGATTTGGATCATCCCTGATTCCATCATTTCATTCACTGCGTCCTCTACTAATTTTCTTTTGTGGATTGGGGTCCTATACGGTCTTAATTTAATAGGTGGGTGATTACCATTGTCTAACTTCATTTCAACTGTCTCCGTTTGTCCCAGTTCCTTATCAGTAATGGCTATTACTTCCCGATTACTGTTCAGCAACCCCTTCAATTTCCTCCTATAACACTCAGGGGCTGTTATATATTTATCCCTTATTTCCTTGCTACCTATCTTATTCCCAGGCCTATTCTCATTCCATGCTCTCACCTGTTCGACTTCTCTCACTGGGCACGCCTGTGTTAGCTCCTCTCCCTGCTTTATTTTAATAGTTTTATTGGCAGTATTGGTTAACAGTAAGGGAACGGTCCCCGACCTCTTCCCCAACGAATCACACATGGTTATTTCCCCTTCACTATTATCTTACCTATCAGTAGGGACCACTTGGTACAGGTCACTGTTCAGCACTCCTTCTGTAATAATCTTGCCCTTCCCAGATACAGTAGTTCTAGGTGGGAAGCTTTATATCTGTCTGGGCTACCAGTGTTCATAATTATCCTCTCCCAACAGTATCCCTACCCCGTCCAATGTTAGGGTGGCGAGGTCGAAACGGATCTGTGCCTTATTCTGCCTAAGTCAGTCATTCTCCAAAATTAACTCATCACACAAGTCAGGTGCCACATAAACCTTAAGTTTACCTCTGGTTCTTGCCAACTGGAAAGGTAAACCACCTCATACCCTCTATCCTGATCCTGCTACTATCAGCCTGACTTATTAGTAGATCGACGGGACTAAGCTTCGTTTCCAGTCCCAACTGTCTAAAAACCTTGGAGCTAACCAGTGATACTGAAGCTCCAGTATCGACAAGGGCCTTCCACTTCTTGTCTCCCAGCAACACATTACAGGTGAAGTCTGGCCCTTCCTTCGGCAAACGGTATACTTGTACATTTCTCCTTCCCGTATGTTCTCTCTCTTCCTCCCGTTTTCTCGACAACCGTGAAGTGAGAGTCGGTGACAGGAGTTCACCTTTTTCTAGGGGCTCCAATTTCTGCCTAGTGGCCCTCCTGGGTGGGGTAGAGCTCGGATGACTCTTTTTTCTCGGACTAGCAACCCATTTCTCCCCTCTTGTTGCGTTCGGTGTGGTCCATCTTTTTCCTGCGAAGACTGGTTCATCTCAGGTGACCCGCTCCTCCACAGCGCCAACACTTCTTACAACATGCTGAAAAGTGCCCGACCACACCACATGTCCAGCATCTCAGAGGTCTTACTTGCACTGGAGCCACCCTGCCTCTTACTTTTTCACGGGTGACCCATCGGCGTTTCCCGGACCCTTTTCCTTCTCGGTAGGGGGCACCAGCGTATTAACTCGCTTTATCCCCAGTTTACGGTCTCCTTCTGCTGTACACCACCGAGCTGTGCCCGAACTCGCCACAAGTCGTGCAGTTCGGTCCCAAAGACCTTGGGTCGCCTCCATAGTTTGTCGGACAGTCGCGGGCCCGATGCCCACCATACTTGCAAGTCCAGCACACCAGCCCATATCGACCCGGTGTGGGCTTGTGCAACCCATAACGCAGGTCCCAGGCTCTCTTATTGGGAACTGCCTCAGCCTCCCAGTCCTCTTCTACCTCTTCTTTCGGGCCCTGTATCTGGGTCTGTTCCCGGTCCTTCTTTTTCATCACTACTTTGGCCTCCCGGGGGTTCCTACCCAAACCCCCTCTTATTCTATCCCAGAGTCGTTCGCCTGTCTGAGCCGCCTCTATGGCTTCGGCCAGGCTGACTGGTCCCCGCTTCAGAACATCGCCCCTCAGGTCCCTGTCACTCAGCGCGTCCACATACACATCGGCCAACAAGGTCTGAATAGAACCACTGTCCCGAGTCGCCAACTACGGAAAAGCTAACGCCGCTAGCCCCGCGATTCTTTCCCCCAATTCCTCATTAGTCTCTCCTTCTTGTAGCTGCAGCCGGAATAATTTCTTGACTGCCTCAATGGCTGTACGCTCACTCGCGTATTGCCGGACCAGAGCGTATTTAAGCTCGGTCCACGTCAGGGCCGGGTTTTCTCTGTACCACCCCCTAAGAACTTGGACACCTGCCCTGCTGCAGCGTCGTAAGCTAGGAACACCATTTCTTGGTCCGAGAGGCCATAGATCACCTGCTTCTTCTGAATGGATATAATCCATTCGTGCAGGTCCGCAGGGTTTCCTTTATAAGTAGGGAGTTTCATGCTACCTATCAGCCTCCTGAAACCCATCGATATTTCGGGGACTCCCACGTCCCCAAGGTCATCTGTGGCATCTGATCCTGCTACGCTCATCCTAGCGTCTTGCCAACTACCACTTCCAACGACAGAACGAAAGGGAAAATACTTAACACGGTGGTGGCGCTTCAACTGCGTACAAAATTGACAAAGTCAAAACAAGATCAACAATATTACTGGCAGATCTAAGTGCAATGAGCGAACAAAGGAAACCAAAATTGAATTACATGAGGTCCGCCGCTCCGTGTTTTGTTTCTTTTTCCTCCTTCTTTTGCTTCCTTATGTTTTCCTCCTTATGTCCCTTTTAGACCAATATAGTCCGAAGACTAGAGCCCTTTCTGGTCTTACTTGGTCTCGACTGGACAACACAAAGGCAACCCTCTCTCCTCTTTCAGACGGTCGTGGTAATTTCCACGGGTATATCCTGGTCACGGCTACCAGTCTAACCACTTTCGGCCTAGCCCCTCAAACTCCGACGTCTTACTCTCTGGGTTGAGGTGTCTACTCGGTCTTAACAGAACTTAAGGGAGTGACCGTAGGTCCCCTGAGCATCCGTAGATCATTCGACCGGTCTACTGGTTTAATCCTGCTTCCTGCCCACGTTGTGTTTGGTTTGATCCAGAAAGCAGAAGTGATGTTCATCCATTCACGGTCGACTGAAGATGTAGACACGGCCGGAGAGTCTGTGCTAATTTAGAATGAACCAATATATATATATATATATATATATATATATATATATATATATATATATATATATATATATATATATATATCCACAGAAAGCCGGACAAACAACTATTCAATGGTTGAATTCTTAATGTCTTATATATAGCAGAAAAGAATAGTATAGTAAAGAAACGGGTTACAGAAAAAAATAATTGACGTAAAAACTCATACACTGGAAGATAGAGAGAGGGAGAGGGAGAGAGAGAGAATGAGAGAGAGAGAGAGTTGTGATTAGCTTGTTGTGAAATCGTCTCAGAACGATATACGACTCTTGCGATGGAGATATAAAGATTTCTGTGCGCGGCTTAAAGTTTATAGTTGCGTTCCTCCTCGGCGGTAGTAACAGTAGTAGTAATCTTCGTGGTAGCAGAAGCATCGGTACTTATATTAACAGTACATGTTAGCGGGAATGTTGTTCCAAATCCCTGACGTCACGTACAGTCTCCGATATCTCCCCACCCAGCTCGACTGCACTCAACCTTTTAATTATTGTAGCTTGTTCGACGTTTCCTTTTCCAGTGGTAGTAATAATAGTAGCAGTAGCAGTCTTAGATTGTTGGAGGAGTAATTCGCTTCTTCGTACTTATATCAACAAAATATGTTAGCGGGCGCTTGGTTCCAACACCCTGACGTCACTTCCAGTCTCCGATCTCTCTCTACCCAGCTCGACTGCACTCGACGGCAGACGAGCCAACTACTCTGTCAACAGATTTCTGTGCGCGTTTATATAGATAAACCTGGCTGATCATAAATCGACCCTTGGCCCGCACCGGTTTATCTCGAGTGCTACCTTCAACCCAAAATCATGTGAATTTCAAAGTTCCCCATAGACTTAGTAAGCTATATTTCAAATTTTAACCGATACAAATTATCTCGATCATCCTTCATTGTCTTTCTAATGACCCAATTCCAAATGGGCTAGATCAGATTCCCATCAGTAAACAAAATTGTTCTGATCTAATTTCTCTGTTCAAATTTAATCCAATTTCAATAAAAAAAATATATATATATGTGTGTGTGTGTTTGTGTGTGGTTCACAAACTCTCTCTGTTACACAACATATCCTCGGATTTCGGTGTGACATTTCTGTCCACTTTTAAAACGCTTCCCAGATATTTAAATTTTCGTTCTCGTTTGATTTTGAGATCTCCAATTCTTATTTCGTATCTTGGGATGTTACTCTTGTTGACAAGCCTACATTCTGTCTTCTTACAAATGATGATTAGTCCTTTCTCCCCTCTTTCCTTTATTGCATCCTCGAGGAGTTTCTGCAGTTATTTTTACTGTGTCTGCTATCAACATACATTTGCATATTTTTTTTTTTAAGCTTATCACCCCAAGCAAGGCTGGAGGCCACTAGCTAGCAAGGGGTTACAGAAGGTTTGGAGGAAGAGCAGATAGGAGTGGTAAACGAGAGGATGTGGAGAAAGATAGGGGATCGATCAAGGCAAGAGGGTTACAGAAGATTTGGAGCGAGAGCAGATAGGAATGAAAGGTGAAAGGATGTGGAGAAGGGAAGTGGATAGATCAAGGTAACTGGAGATGTCGATTGACGTTACACTTAAATAGTTGGAGATTGTATTTGTCAGAGAAACAGGAATAGGGAAGGGAGTTCCACAGGCGAGATGTGCGAGACATGAAGCTATTGGAGTAGAAGAGACGTCTACATCTAACAGTTTCAACGGTGAAGGGGTGGGAACGGGATGCCAGCCTCGTAGGACGTTTAAATTCATGAGGCCTAGGGACCAGCGAAAGCAGGTCCTCGGAGAAATTACCGTGAAAGTATTTGCAAAAACACAGAGCGAGGCAACGTCGCGTCTGTGAGAGAGCGACTGCAGACGAGACGACATATCAGGGCCAATTACATTGCATATCCGTCTCTGGATCTTATCAAGAACCCTGAGGCAAACAGCAGGGGCTCCAGACCATATATGGCAGAAATACTCCATGCAAGGGCGAATGGTCTATTTATAGATTTGGAGGATCGGTTCCGGGGAGAAAAATTTCCTGGCTCGGCACAGGGAACCAACTTTCCTTGCGGTGGATGATGCAACTGACTCGATGTATTTGTTCCATCTCAGATCAGCGGACAGCGTGAGACCGAGCAGCCGCAGAGAGGAGCTCTCGAGAAGTTGGTCTTCAGACATTCTAATGGGATGCAGGGATGGATCCTTGTGGTGGTTAATAGAGAGCAGTTTTGTTTTAGAGGCGTTAAAGTTAACCTTCCATTTCTTGCCCCAGTTCACAACCGATTGGAGGTCCTTTTCTATTTGAACTGCCAGGTTAACTTTGTCAGCATCACTAGGTTTGTGTTTGAGGCAGGAGTAAATTGTGGTGTCGTCAGCATAGATGCCGACTTGGGAGTCTATGGCGTCAGGAAGGTCGTTTATGAATATGAGGAACAGAGTAGGGCCTAGGATGGAGCCTTGAGGAACACCTGCGTTAGTGGGATAGGAGCTGGAGATGAATCCATTGAGAACGATCTTCAATTCACGGTTTGACAGGAATGATTGTATTAGGTCAAATAATCGACCTGTAATACCATAACCCCGGAGCTTGCGAAGAAGGCCGGCATGCCAAACTCTATCAAACGCTTTGGAGATGTCTAGGGCCACGGCACGAGCTTCACCGTTATTATGAATAGCTTGGTAGACAAATTCAGTGATGGCCGTAAGCACATCGGCTGTAGATCTGGCAAAGCGGAAAAACCATACTGCTTGTCTGAAAGCAGATCATGGGGTATCAGGTGATTAATCACTTCGGTGTTGATAATGGCCTCGAAGACTTTGCCGAAGAGGGGTAGGAGACTGATAGGACAGTAATTAGAAGGGTCGGAGGGGTCACCAGAGTTCTTAAAGACAGGAACAATGGTTGAGGACTTCCAGCAGTCAGGAAAACAAGACCTCTTGAGGCAGTGGTTGTATAATTTAGAGAGGGCAGGCGCCAGTTCAGGCGCGCATTTCTTCAGGACAATGGCTGGTGTCCCGTCACCACCAGTAGCCTTGTGGTGATCTAAGTTAGAAATAATGCCCAATATCAACGACGGGCATATGTGCAATCCGTTCAAAAGGGCCTCGGTTCTGGGAGGGAAATCGGGCATGGGTACCCCGGAAGAGTCTAACGTTGAATTGGAAGAAAACTTCCGAGCAAAGCATTCAGCCTTGTCGGCAGAGGTGGTCAGGACCTTAAACTGATTGAACAGGGGAGGAATGGAGGGTTTGCTATTGTTCAGAACGCTCTTGCAGAGGCGCCAATAATCTTTGGAGCCGAATTTGCGACATGCAATACGTTCCTTCATCCGAGCAGCAAATAGTGACTTAGCTTCATTGAAGACACGCTTACACTCGTTACGGGCAGAGGCAAATAGGCGTCTATTGCAGTCAGACATATCGCTACGAAAACGGTGGAAGAAGTGGTTCCTATGGGCAATGGCGGCTGAGCAAGCAGCTGAGAACCAAGGGGAGGACCGCGGTTTGACCTTAAATTTCCTTGAGGGGATGAAAGTGTCAATTCCTGCTTTAACACAGGAAGAGACCTCTGAAGCACATTTTTGAATGGGGAGCTTAAATATAGCATCCCAGAGGACATCGCGGAGGAAATCATGAAACGAGTCCCAGTCAGCTCGTTGGTAGCAGAATGAGGTTCTGGTGGTAGGAGGCTCCTTGCAGGGGGTGGGGCCGAAGGAGATACTAACAGACACTACAGCATGATCGAAGTTACCGATGTTGTTATGATTGTGCTCACCAAGAATAAATCCTGGTAAAACTTATAGTTATCTTAGGATCGGCTCGCTGTGAAGGTTGAATGCATTCGACGCATCCTTATCTTACGCTCTTTCTATATTTGTGCATTTACTGAATTCATTTTCTATCCGTATGCAGACGTTTTGGATTATTCAAATAGTTTCCCTAACAGTTTAAATAAGTAACCTGCACCTATGAACACAAGAGAGATTTGCGTTCAGATAAACGATTTAACTCTTTTGTATTGCATACAAATGATGCTGGACATAACTTTGAAACACTAATACCACCATAATTAAAAAAAAAACTTTAGGGAGAAAATACATTGAAAGCTTAATAATAACATTATTACCAACTATAAAGAGACGCCTAAAACATTACATTACATCGCCATCTTTCTTTGAATCCATTCTTAAAGAATCTAACTTATATTTATCTAATACAAAGAATACACGCTTAAAAACATTAACCCGACATTAGAATGAAGTGCACTGGCAGACCGCACATAGATGAAGACAGAACTCCCACTAGATAGACACGTATGTACAATCATGAATACACATTACAATCCGATGCCAGCTTAGACATACAAGAATCTTTACAAACTTACATGAATATAGAATTATCTACGGTTTTAATGCACTTGATTGCTCACGTGACTGGCCAATGAGTATCGACCGAAACAAAATTGAAAATACCCAAATTCTGTCTTATTGTCTGTTTTCTCGTAATCCCTGACGAAGCTTTAATAAAACTGAAACATGCTAGATCGATATACGTTTGTTGTTTATCTTATCATCCTGTCGAATTCCGATTCATATCTGATATGCATTTGATTTTTAACTCATAGATGTGCCTGTCGTATCTATGCACAGTTTATGAAACATAAGGTGTACGAGGTTCTGCATTTGTATTAGTCATTCTGATATCGATCTGATCACGAATATCCCATTTCTTCTTTCATGTTTTACCGGGGAGTGACCCCTTGCACCTTCTCGAGCTAACGTTTTCAACTGGCATGAAATAGAACGATTCCAGTGAATCGATTGCTACATCTGCTGCTCCTTGGTTCACCGTTTCGTTCTAGACAATGTTCTTCACCAGAATCCACCTTGCACGTTTATAAATCTACCATTCTTCCGTGCATTGAATATAAGCTGCCACATCTGGCCTGATGCTTCTGGTATGTATCTAGAGATTCTTGACAAAATCCAAAGAAGAATCTGCAATGTTATTGGTTCTGACCTGTCATCTCAGCTTCAGTCTCTTTCCCAACGCCGTAACGTAGCTTCCCTGTGCCTTTTCAGTTGTTCTGATGAGCTCATCTCTTTGGTACCTCAACATTACGAAGTTAAGCGCAGTACTAAACTGGCAGCTAGGTCCCATCATTTTACAGTTAAAATTGTTCAATGTAACTATAAGCTATATGCTAAGAGTTTTTCTCTCGCATTTCACGTTTGAAGTTCTTCCGGCTTCTGGCTTTCCAGTCTAAATTTGATCTCCAAAAAATTAAATGCAATATCAATCGTTATCTTCTGTTTTATTAGTGCTTGTTCTTTTATTATTCTCTCTCCATAATAATGCATTTTTAAACTGATTAATCCCATGTGTCTTAGTGGCTTTGTCGCCTTGTTTGGATTGAATATCCAAATCACATAAAACAATTAAAATTCCTTTTGAGTCCTTCCGAAATTTCCATTTACTTGATTTCTTTAACGCTGAGATATTTAGGGCTGGCAATAATTTAGCCATTTTTTCTATTTGCATTCTCATAATAAATCTATCCTCGTTAATGACCTACTGGTGACTATCAGGTTTTAAAATGCAATTCATAATAAAGAATTTTCTGTAAATTCCGCCAGTGGAGGGAAGAGATTTTCTCAATCAGTATATTCCATTTAGTAGATTAGGAATTCAAGTTTAGGTTTTGTTGTTTGGTCTGAAGATATTCCATCACTTATTGTTAGGTTATTTAACGTCGTTTATAAGTTTTACAGGACAACAATCAGAATGAATAATCAAAAAGCGAGACTTGAATCTGGCTTGAACGAGAGACAAAAAGTGAGACGTAAGTTAGGCTTATAGTAGACTGAAAAAGCAAGGCATAGGCCCGATTTGAAGCGAAGTCAAAAATCAGGTTCACACTAGACCCAAAAAGCAATACACGAGACTGGTTTGCACTAATCTAAAAAACTGAGATATTGCGACAGTAGATTTGGAAGACGAGATAGAAGCTGCGTTTTGGATTAGAGTAAAAACCAAATAAAAAAGATGGACGTATGTCTGATTTATACTGATTTATACTCGAGTCTGAAAGTTTCTATCCGGAAGGTGATCCCTTTTGTGCTGGGGTGGTTTTCTTATTCCCCTGCAGCTCATATTGTCGGTGTATTCTGAAACTTTTAAATAGCGCATGAGGGGTTCAAGTCTGTAGTGGATATCGTTACGAATTTCTTTTCAGT
Source organism: Acanthosepion esculentum (assembly GCA_964036315.1). Classification (NCBI taxonomy): domain Eukaryota; kingdom Metazoa; phylum Mollusca; class Cephalopoda; order Sepiida; family Sepiidae; genus Acanthosepion; species Acanthosepion esculentum. The sequence goes on along the minus strand of OZ038510.1, from coordinate 22,381,285 downwards.
TTTTTCTAGCACCATTGGTGACCCTGTTAATTTTTTTCATTTTTCTGTATTAAGCAAGAAGTTAATTTATTTTTAATACTATTATAAGTATAAGGCCCAAGAGCCACTAACGGTAGAGGGTTACTGAATGAGGGTTTTGAATGAACGTAAGAGGAAATTAAGAAGCGCAAATTATAGGGATATGTAGGAAAGATAATGGTTGACCCCATATTTGAAGCGGGCAAGATTGCAGAGATCGGGGAAGAATCCACCTGGGAGTCTGTTCCACAACGCAACAGTTCTTGAAAAGAAATTGTTCGAATGAAATTTTTTTCTTATCAGAGGAACATGAAAGAAATGGGGCTTGATTCGTCCCGGTGTAAATGAACATGGCAGGTCTTAGTAGTGAAGGTCTGAACTGGTGGAACTAAGGAATGTAGCGTGTCAGATCATTTTTTAAATCCTGGATATGATGTTAAACTACGTCCGGCAGCAAGGCCTCTGTTTGGGATAATGAAGATTTTGAGGAATGTGGAATCACCTCGGAACTGCTGTCTTCTCAGGTTCACCTTGACCCGGGGGTGGGGGTAGCACCCGTTATTGTCACATCTATGGGCAAATAGGGAAACTCCAAACAAAAATAAAAACATTTGGAAAAAATACAAGCAAATTAACAGCAATACATTTTTATAGTAAAATGACTGACTATCTATCTATCTATCTATCTATCTATCTATCTATCTATCTATCTATCTATATATATATATATATGTATATATATATATATGTCTATCTCAGTCTATTCATTATCTATCTATCTATCTATCTATTTATCTATCTATCTATCTATCTATAACTATATATATATGTATATATATGTCTATCTCAGTCTATTCATTATCTATCTATCTATCTATCTGTCTGTCTATCTATCTATGTCTGTCTGTCTGTCTATCTATCTATCGATCTATCTATGTATCTATCTATCTCGTTCGGTTTATTAAATCTAAACGAAATAAATCTTTGTTATAATTTATCATTATCTATCTTGAAGAAGATACACTGACGGAATCGAAAAATGCAAAATCCTGAAGGGCGATGCCATAATTTGACTGAAGGAGACGAGATATCAAGCACTTTTTGCTCGTTTTTGTAAATTTACGGCCATCTTGTAACGCAATAACTTTTATACGGATTACAAGCATCTTGTGAATATGGCGTCTGAATGACAACATCCTACACATATCGTCAAAATTTGTGCTCGCTCACTAAAAAAAATAATGAATCTAGCAATTTTTGAAGCAAGATTACACTCTTTCACATCTAATTCTATTTAGAACTGCATAATTTTATTTTAGAGACATCATGAACCCAAGAGTATTTATTTTAATTGCGCTGTTAATTACGCTTAATCAAAAAAACATTGAGTTTTTCTATGCCAATGAAAAATCAGTTATTCAAACTCAGAGAAAATACTGGCAACATTTTAATGTTAGATTATCTCCTAGCGATAACATTGTTCGGAACCTAATCGACCGGTTTTGAAAGAACTGGATCAGTCGGCAATCTTCCGGGAAGAGGTCGTAAGCGTAATTTGATATAGAAATGCAGAAATTAATTTTAGAGATCACATAAATACAAAACTATTTATTTTAATTACGCTGTTAATCACACTAAATTACGCGTAGTGAAGATTACGTTCTTTCTCTCCTAAATCTCTATAAAAATCTCACTATTTACATTATTAGGACTATTGTCGTCATCTTTGTCGCCATATTTATTACAACGTTTCGGCCGTTATACGCTCCGGCCTTCTTCAGGTGGTTGGAATGTCGAACTGAACCCTTTATTTAGCTCACTGGGGTAGACTGTTCTAGTTCCACGTGCCATATTTTAATGGATGTCAGTTATCAGTTATCTCCTGTTAATTCCCCTCACCAAGTACTCCACCGCCTTAACCGGGTATTGAAATCACACTCTTTGGGTCCTGTCACTGGATCTAACCAACGCCTTTATCCACTGTGCCATGTGTCCTTGTGTCGTTGTAATAAATATGGCGACAAAGATGAGGACAATAGTCCGAATAATGTAAATAGTATACATAATACCACAACTCAGAAATATAGACAGATACTGAAAGGCCGAAACGTTGTAATAAATATGGCGACAAAGATGAGGACAATAGTCCGACTAATGTAAATAGTGTACATAATACCTCATCTCAGAAATATAGACAGATACTGAAAGGCCGAAACGTTGTAATAAATATGGCGACAAAGATGAGGACAATAGTCCGACTAATGTAAATAGTGTACATAATACCTCATCTCAGAAATATAGACAGATACTGAAAGGCCGAAACGTTGTAATAAATATGGCGACAAAGATGAGGACAATAGTCCGACTAATGTAAATAGTGTACATAATACCTCATCTCAGAAATATAGACAGATACTGAAAGGCCGAAACGTTCTAATAAATATGGCGACAAAGATGAGGACAATAGTCCGACTAATGTAAATAGTGTACATAATACCTCATCTCAGAAATATAGACAGATACTGAAAGGCCGAAACGTTCTAATAAATATGGCGACAAAGATGAGGACAATAGTCCGACTAATGTAAATAGTATACATAATACCTCATCTCAGAAATACAGACTGATAAAAATACTGAAATGAATTTTAGGTAAATCATGGATTCTAGATTATTTATTTTTCTTTAAACTCATAATTACATGCATAATTACGGTCTTAATTACGCAATTAATTGCGCTTAATTACGCTTATTACAGATTTTCAAATTATATATAGGACAGCACAAATGTATTTTAAAGACCTCATAAATACTTGAGTATTTATTATTAATTAGGCTTATAATAACATAGGCACCTCGAGCCGGTGTAATTGTTAGCAAGCTTCTCTCGATAGAACAATTACGACTGAGTAGTGAGTTCGATCCTCACTGGGTGCCTTCTACATCCGGTCTAGTGCCGCATGTATGCTGCGCTTGGAAAATCACTATATAGAACAGCAGAAATGTATTTTAGAGACGTCCAAGATCCTAAACTATTTATTAATAATTAGGCGCGTAGATACGACCTTAATTACGCTGAGAGCTACGCTGATAATTACTTGCAAATTTTATATATAAATATATCATTACAGACGATGAAAATGGGTTACTTACAAAAACGCAAAAGGCAGCGAACTGACATAAATAAATCTTTGCAATCGACCATACAAGATGGCATCCATGGAAGAAAGGTAATGTGCGTGTGGTGCTATATTAATTTAGACTTCTTAAAATGAAAAATTAAATGCGCATTTATGCACCAACCAGCTGCAGTATATCCAGAAGTGTTTGATGAAAAAATGGACTACGTTAGCCAATAGGAAATAAGTTATTCTCCCACAAAACAATGCAACATTGCATGCAGAAAGGACAACAAATGGAAACATTTTGGAACTCGGTTGGTCTGTTCAGCCCCACCTGACATATTCTCCCCAGGACAACATAAAGCTGCATACACAAAGGACAACAAATGGAAACATTTAGGAACTCGGTTGGTCTGTTCAGCCCCACCTGACATATTCTCCCCAGGACAACAGAAAGCTGCATACACAAAGGACAATAAATGGAAACATTTTGGAACTCGGTTGGTCTGTTCAGCCCCACCTGACATATTCTCCCCAGGACAACATAAAGCTGCATACACAAAGGACAATAAATGGAAACATTTTGGAACTCGGTTGGTCTGTTCAGCCCCACCTGACATATTCTCCCCAGGACAACATAAAGCTGCATACACAAAGGACAACAAATGGAAACATTTTGGAACTAGGTTGGTCCGTTCAGCCCCACCTGACATATTCTTCTCCAGGACAACATAAAGCTGCATACACAAAGAACAACAAATGGAAACATTTTGGAACTCGGTTGGTCTGTTCAGCACCACCTGACATATTCACCTGTGCTTTCGACAAACCAATTGTTATCTTTTTCGATCATTGTAAAATCTTTTATTGAGTAAAACATTTTTGATGAAAACTAGCGAAAACTGTTTCACAGCAAGGCCTGCGAATTTTTTCTCAAACGGTATTAGGTACGTATCTGATAAGCTACATGTCTTTATAAATATTGGTAAACAAAATAACCGAATAAAATGCTCTTTATTTTTTGAAGAATAAAGTTGATTGACATAAACAAAGAATATTTATAACTCAACCTAATATTTTAACAATATCTCGATGCAAAACTTTCTAGTGTCAGCTTTGTGCAATGTTAGGGATATCTTAGAAGCATGTTAACTACCTTGTGTTGTTTGTGCTATTAGTCAAATGGATTTAGTGTAAGGTAACATTCAAAGAGTATTTTGATAGTTACCGTTTGCTTGATTCATATTTTTGGTCAATATAATCACTTGCGATAAAAAATGGAGGTGACAAATGAATATAAAGACCAAAAGAAAGGAAAGAAGAACAAAATAAACAGGATTGACAATGAAAAAGAAAAAAAATAATGAAAGATTTGAGAAACCATTACAGAAAGAAAGAAAGAATATTAAGATCAATGAAAAGAAAAACGTACAGATATGGAAAAGAATGAAAGAAAAATACTCAAATAAATGAAAACGAAGGAGTACAAATATGAGAAAGAAAGAAAAAAAGAAAGATACTGAAAAATAAAAAATATTAAAGAGAAGATAACAAATTAGGAAAGAAAGGAAACGAAACAAAAAAGAAACTGAAAAAATAAAGAAAAAAGAACAAATTAAGAAAGAAAAAAGAAATCGAAACAAAAAAAGAAACTGAAAAATTAAAGAAAAAAGAACGAATTAAGAAATAAAGTAAGAAGCGAAAAATCAAAAGTAAAGAAAAAAAGAACAAATTAGAAAAAAAGAAAAAAGAAAGAAAGAAAGAAAGAAAGAAAAAAGAAAAAAGAAAAAAGAAAGAAAGAAAGAAAGAAAGCATGTGAATAACAAAAAAAGAAGTAAAGAGAAGTAAATGAGTTGGGATTCACATATAAAAAAAGCAAGAAAAGCAGGAAGAACCTAACGAAACAAACGCAGGAAGAAAGACAGAAAGAATGGAAGAATGAATGTTTTAATGAAACAAAAAAAAAAAGAAAGAAAAAGAACTACTTAGGAAACGAAATAAAAAAACGAAAAAAAGAAAGAAAGAAAGAAGGGATGTATGAATGAAACGAATAAAAATAAAAGAAAAACGAAGGAATTAGGAAACGAAAAAAGAAAGTATTGGGTTTATAAAAAGAAATAAAGGAAAAGAAACGAATATACAACAAAAAAAAAGAAAAGAAAGAAATAAAAACGAGGAAGACACTGAATAAAATGAAAAAGTAGCTTGAGAAACGAATGCAGAACTTAAGAAATAAAAGAAGCGACAAAACAAAATATACAGTGTAGGGAAAAAAAGAAGGAATTGGCGAACGAATCAAAACGTAAACGAGAAAGAAATGGGATGATAAAAAAGAAAGAAAAAAGTACGAATACAAAGCGAAGTAAAAAAGAAAGAAAGAAAAAAGATAAAGAAAGAGTTAGGAAACGAATAATAAACAAAAGAAAGAAAGAAAGAAGGGAAAGAAGGAAGGAAGAAAGAAAGAAAGCAAGAAAGAACGACGAGGAATGATAAAAAAGAAAGAAAGAAAGAAAGGAGAATAAACGAGTTGGGCACTATTTACATTATTCGGACTATTGTCAGTGACAGCATCCAAAGAGTGTGAGCTCAATACCTGGTTAAGACAGTGGAGAACTTGGAGAGGGGAATTAACAGGAGATAACTGATAACTCACATCCATTAAAACATGACATGTGGAACTAGAACAGTCTACCCCAGTGAGCGAAATAAAGGGTTCAGTTCGACATTCCAACCATCTGAAGAAGGCCGGAGCATACAACGGCCGAAACGTTGATAAATATGTCAACAAAGATGAGGACAAAAGTCCGAATAATGTAGATAGTGTACATAATGCATCATCTCAGAAATATAGACAAACGAGTTGGGAATTGCATCAATATAAGAAGAAAGAAGTCACGCGAAAGATAATAAAAAACATGAAAAAGCAACCTGAGGAACGAATGTAGAAAGAAAGAAAGAAAGAAAGAAAGAAAAAAAGAAAGAAAGAGAAGAGGAGAATAAAAATGGCGGTAGCTAAATGATACTTAAGCAGAAAAGATGAAACGTGTTGAATGCAAAAAGAAAAGAAAGGAAGATAAAACGGAAATGTTAATAAAAAAGGAAAGAAAAGAAAATTAAACGAGTAAAAAAAATGAGGAAAAAATATCCCGAATCAAAAAATGAAGAAAAGAAAATCGATGAACTGAAAAGACAAGCCAATGAAAAAGAATCAAACAGGTAGACTTATGTTTGCCTTGACCAAGAAGAATCAAAAAGTTAGTCATAGAATTGACTTGGATAAAAAGAATAAAAAATGTAGGCATATGTTTGGCTTGTACAACAAGAATTGAAAAAGTAGATATAGGTTTTCAAAACGTAGCAAATGAGATTCACATTTTTGAAAATACGAACCTTGTTAAATTGAATATATAAAAGTTAAATGTGACGTCACCGACTTAATAATAATATAAGGGGTAAAAGCGAGGAGATTATTTTATGAGTGGGACTCGATGAAAAATGAAAAGCGTCAGCCAGTCGCCATAATTGTAGATAAAAAGACACAAGTAATCAAATCTTTACGAGCAACTCTGTCTACTTGAATGGCCAGTCGCCATAAAATTAAACTATAATTTGTTAGCAAACCGAGCTTTATTGACATTGGCAGTTACCATAAACCAAAGGTTCTGTGATGATACCATAATTCCGATCTATTCCTTCTCTCTTGAATTTCAGTGAATAGAGTATACGTTTAGTGTTGAGGTTATATGTTTGTCTGCTTTTGATTGTTTTCCTAACTCGCGAAAACCACAGCAGCAAGAGAGACAATGAATAAAACATCATTAATTGTTGAGTAGTATTTTTATGTTACTGCAGCAATGAAAAAGAGGATGTTAATTAAAACTATGTCTAACATTTTGATTCTTTTTGTACAAGCCAATCAAAAACAGATAGAAATATGTTTGCCTTGTCCAAGAAGAATCAAAATGTTAGACAAAGATTTGGCCTGTATAAAACGAATAAAAATGTACACATATGTTTAGTTTGTATAACAAGAAGAATCAAAAAGGTAGACATAGGTTTGGCTTGTATATTGTCTACATTTTAGATTCTTCTTATACAAGTCAAACCTGTCTACCTTTTTGATTCTTGTACATGCCAAACCTATATCTACCTTTTTGATTCTTCTCATAAAAGCCAAACCTATGTCTACCTTTTGATTCTTCTTATACAAGCCAAACATATGTCTAACATTTGATTATTCTTATACAAGCCAAATCTATGTCAACATTTTGATTCTTCTTGTGGAAGCCAAACCTATGTCTACATTTTTGATTCTTCTCATACATGCCAAAGCTACATCAAGCTTTTTGTTTCTTCTTGTACAAGCCAAACAGATACCAACCTTTTTGATTCTTCTCATACAAACCAAACCTATGTCTACCTATTTGATTCTTCTTATACAAGCCAAATCTAAGTCTACCTTTTTGATTCTTCTTATACAAGCCAAACCTATGTCTACCTTTTTGATTCTTCTTATACATGCCAATCCTATGTCTACTTTTTTGTTTCTTCTTGTACAAGCCAAACAGATGCCAACATATGTGATTCATCTTATGCAAACCAAACCTATGTCTATCTTTTTATTCTTCTTGCACAAGCCAAACCTATGTCTACCTATTTGATTCTTCTTATACAAGTCAAATCTCTGTCTACCTTGTTGATTCTAATTATACAAGTCAAACCTATGTCTACCTTTCTGATTCTTCGTATACAAGCCAAACCTATGTCCAACATTTTGATTCTTCTTATTGAAGCCAAACCTCTGTTTACCTTTTTGATTCTTCTTGTACAAGCCAAACGTATGTCTACCTTTTTGATTCTTCTTATACAAGCCAAACCTATGTCTACCTTTTTGATTCATCTTATACAAGCCAAACCTATGTCTACCTTTTTGATTCTTCTTATACAAACCAAACCTATTTGTATCTTTTTATTCTTTTTGTACAAACCAAACCTATGTCTACCGTTTGGAATCCTCATATACAAGCCAAATCTATGTCTACCTTTTTGATTCTTCTTATACATGCCAAACCTATATCTATCTTTTGGTTTCATCTTGTACAAGCTAAACAGATGCCTACATCGTACCTCTATCTTTTTATTCTTCTTGGACAAACCAAACCTATGTCTACCTTCTGGATTCTTCTTATACAAGCCAAACCTATGTCTACCTTTTTGATTCTTCTTGTGGAAGCCAAACCTATGTTTACCTTTTTGATTCTTCTTATACAAGCCAAACCTATATCTACCTTTTTGATTCTTCTTATATAAGCCAAATATATGTGTACCTTTTTGATTCTTCTTGTGGAAGCCAAACCTATGTCTACCTTTTTGATTCTTCTTATACAAATCAAACCTATGTCTACCTTTTTGATTCTTCTTATACAAGCCAAATCTATGTCTACCTTTTTGATTCTTCATATAGAAGCCAAATCTCTGTCTACCTTTTTGATTCTTTTTATACAACCAAACCTATGTCTACCTAGTTGATTCTTCTTATACAAGCCAAACCTATGTCTACCTTTTTGATTCTTCTTGTGGAAGCCAAATATATGTCTATCTTTTTATTCTTCTTGTACAAGCCAAACCTATGTCTACCTTTTTGATTCTTCGTATACAAGCCAAACCTATGTCTACCTTTTTGATTCTTCTTATTGAAGTCAAACCTCTGTTTACCTTTTTGATTCTTCTCATACAAGCCAAATATATGTGTACCTTTCTGATTCTTCTCGTGGAAGCCAAACCTATGTCTACCTTTTTGATTTTTCTTATACAAATCAAACCTATGTTTACCTTTTTGATTCTTCTTGTACAAGCCAAACCTCTGTCTACCTTTTTGATTCTTCTTATACAAGCCAAACCTATGTCTACCTTTTTGATTCTTCTTGTGGAAGCCAAACCTATGTCTACCTTTTGGATTCTTCTTATACAAATCAAACCTATGACTACCTTTTTGATTCTTCTCATACAAGTCAAACCTATGTCTACCTTTTTGATTCTTCTTATATAAGCCAAATATATGTGTACCTTTTTGATTCTTCATATAGAACTCAAATCTCTGTCTACCTTTTTGATTCTTCTTATACAACCAAACCTATGTCTACCTAGTTGATTCTTCTTATACAAGCCAAACCTATGTCTAGCTTTTTGATTCTTCTTGTGGAAGCCAAACCTATGTTTACCATTTTGATTCTTCTGATAGAAGCCAAATCTCTGTCTACCTTTTTGATTCTTCTTATACAAGTCAAACCTATGTCTACCTTTTTGATTCTTCTTATATAAGCCAAACCAATGTCTGCCTTTTTGATTCTTCTTATATAAGCCAAATATATGTCTACCTTTTTGATTCTTCTTGCGGAATCCAAATCTATGTCTACCTTTTTGATTCTTCTTATACAACCAAACCTGTGTCTATCTTTTTGTTTTTTCTTATACAAGCCAAACCTATGTAAACCTTTTTGAATCTTCTTATACAAGCCAAACCTATATCTACCTTTTTGATTCTTCTTATATAAGCCAAATATACGTGTACCTTTTTGATTCTTCTTGTGGAAGCCAAACCTATGTCTACCTCTTGGATTCTTCTTATACAAATCAAACCTATGTCTACCTTTTTGATTCTTCTCATACAAGCCAAATCTATGTCTACCTTTTTGATTCTTCTTATACAAGCCAAATATATGTGTACCTTTTTGATTCTTCATATAGAAGCCAAATCTCTGTCTACCTTTTTGATTCTTCTTATACAACCAAACCTATGTCTACCTAGTTGATTCTTCTTATACAACCAAACCTATATCTATCTTTTTTATTCTTCTTATACAACCAAACCTATGTCTACTTTTTTTTTCTTATTATACAAGCCAAACAGATGCCAACGTATTTGATTCATCTTATGTAAACCAAACATATGTCTATCTTTTTATTCTTCTTGTACAAGCCAAACCTATGTCTACCTTTTTGATTCTTCTTATACAAGTCAAACCTATGTCTACTTTGTTGATTCTACTTATACAAGTCAAACCTATGTCTACCTTTTTGATTCATCTTATACAAGCCAAACCTATGTCTACCTTTTTGATTCTTCTTATACAAACCAAACCTATTTGTATCTTTTTATTCTTTTTGTACAAACCAAACCTATGTCTACCGTTTGGAATCCTCTTATACAAGCCAAATCTATGTCTACCTTTTTGATTCTTCTTATACATGCCAAACTTATATCTATCTTTTGGTTTCATCTTGTACAAGCCAAACAGATGCCTACATCGTACCTCTATCTTTTTATTCTTCTTGGACAAACCAAACCTATGTCTACCTTCTGGATTCTTCTTATACAAGCCAAACCTATGTCTACCTTTTTGATTCTTCTTGTTGAAGCCAAACCTATGTTTACCTTTTTGATTCTTCTTATACAAGTCAAATATATGTCTACCTTTTTGATTCTTCTTATACAACCAAACCTATGTCTACCTTTTTATTTCTTCTCATACAAGCCAAACCTATGTCAACCTTTTTGATTCTTCTCTTACAAGCCAAACCTATATCTACCTTTTTGATTCTTCTTATATAAGCCAAATATATGTGTACCTTTTTGATTCTTCTTGTGGAAGCCAAACCTATGTCTACCTTTTGGATTCTTCTTATACAAATCAAACCTATGTCTACCTTTTTCATTCTTCTTATACAAGCGAAACATATGTCTACCTTTTTGATTCTTCTTGTGGAAGCCAAACCTATGTCTACCTTTTTGATTCTTCTTCTGGAAGACAAACCTATGTCTACCCTTTTGATTCTTCATATAGAAGCCAAACCTATGTCTACCTTTTTGATTCTTCTTATACAAGCCAAACCTATGTCTACCTAGTTGATTCTTCTTATACAAGCCAAATCTCTCTCTACCTTTTTGATTCTTCTCATACAAGCCAAACCTATGTCTACCTTTTTGATTCTTCTTATATAAGCCAAACATATGTCTACCTTTTTGATTCTTCTTATATAAGCCAAACCTATGTCTACCTTTTTGATTCTTCTTGTGGAAGCCAAACCTATGTCTACCTTTTTGATTCTTCTTATACTAGGCAAATCTGTCTACCTTTTTGATTCTTCTTGTACAAGTCAAACAGATGCCCATCTTTTTCATTCTTCTTATACAAACCAAACCTATGTCTATCTTTTCATTCTTCTTATACAAACCAAACCTATGCCTATCTTTTTGATTCTTCTTATACAAACCAAACCTATGTCTATCTTTTCATTCTTCTTATACAAACCAAACCTATGCCTATCTTTTTGATTCTTCTTATACAAACCAAACCTATGTCTATCTTTTCATTCTTCTTATACAAACCAAACCTATGCCTATCTTTTTGATTCTTCTCATATAAGCCAAACCTATGTCTACCTTTTTGATTCTTCTTATACAAGCGAAATCTCTGCCTACCATTTTGATTCTTGTAGAAGGCAAACACATATGTACCTTTTTGATTTTTCTTATAAAATGCAAATCTATGTGTCTGTTTTTGATACTTCTTATGCAAGCCAAATCTTTGTATACCATTATGCTACTTCTTGTGCAATCCAAACAGATGTCTACCTTTTTGATTCTTCTCATACAAACTGGTCCTATGTCTACCTATTGGTTTCTCCTTGTATAAGCCCAACCTATGTCTGTTATTTTCATTCTTCTTGTACAAGCCAAACCTATGTCTATCTTTTTGAATCTTCTCGTACAAGGCAAATTTATGTCTTCCTTTTTGATTCTTGTACAATCCAAACCTATGTCTATCTTCTTAGTCTTATGTAAAAAGGAACGTGTGTTTAACTTTTTGATTCGTATGTAAGCAAGAGTTCTGTATTTTTTTAGCTTAGTGACCTATGCCAACTGTCTTGATTATTGTGTAAAACTAACCTTTACTTTGCATATAGATTGTTTATCAAAACGACAGAATTTTCCATTACATAGCCTGGAAAAGTTCGATATGTCATAAATCGGACCAAATCACGATAATCCCTATTTATTATAGCAGAGTAATGCTTCCATATATCATGTGATTATTTTGGATACCTCACAGCAAATGAAAAGAAAATGAATATCAAACAACAGGGGTCGGCTACTGCTCGGATGGGTCAGTGTTTACGACGTCAGGCTTATTTACACTATCACAGGTGAAAAAATGCACCTTCAGTCTTGATTTGTTGTATTGTTCACATGAAATGAAGTGATAATCTATCTCAATATCAGTGCGGCTGAAGCTGCGGTGGCCGAGTGATTAAGACTCGAATTTTGATGTGGTTAATCCTTCACTCGTACGAATCCTGTTCGGAGGGTGAGCGGGGGGGCTAATGGCCGTTACTTCATAGAAATGATGAGGAAATGTATCTCAGCGCAAGCGGATACTGCGGCGGTAGCCGAGTGGTTAATCTGATACGGTGATATCCTTATAGTGCGAACGGGGGAGGTTATACCTTTAAAGTTCGAATCCTGTGCACAGCGATTTGCAATGTTACTCTAGATATTTTTTTTATTCTTCAAAGCAAATGAATAGAAAATGTATCTTATCGACGTGTTGATGCCGCTGCGATGGCCGAGTGGTTACGGCATTAGACTCGAAATCTAATACGTTTATTTCATTACAGGTTCGGATTTAATAATAAAATAACCATTATGATAATAATTAATAATAAATAAAAATATCGTAACATTTAATAAATTATTGATTTTTACTTCTATCATGATATTTTATGTTGGTTATTAAATTTTAAAATTCATCTAAGAAAATTTTATATTATTTTAATTTTTACTATTTTTTCGTAAAGCATCTTCAAAAGTAACTAAAAGTCAATAAATATTAAAAATTTGCTGAAAATTTTGTTCTAATTTATAAAAATTACAAGGTAGTTAAAAATAAAAAAAGATGCGTTTACTTAAATTTCGTAAATTTATGTCAATTCTGGTCATCCATACTAGCTGTCATCACCTCGTAGCTTATCAGTGATGTTGATAACGTCAATAAATACATGATCAAAAGTGCACCCGTTGTTAAAAAATGCTTATATACTATATTTTTATGCCATAAGTAATATTTGGTTCAAATCAGGTTAATTTAACTTTAAATTTGCTAATTTTACTCAAATAACAATTCACAAATATATATTTTATTTTTGAAAGATTTATAAAATCGATAATTTTGTGTTGGTTACAAATTTCCTCAAATTAAGAAAATGGCCGTTTTTAATAAAAGTTTCTGAAATCAGCGGAAAAGTTGAAATTCCAATCTACACCAGAATATTTTACTTACTGGGAATAGTAAATTTAATCATTTAGCTTTTAATTAAAGCTAAAATGATATCTTCAAAATGCTTTTTCATGTTTAAAAATTAATTTTAAATTTTAGGTATCGAAAATTAAGTTGAGGTCCCTAATTAAAAGATAACATACATTTAACACACCATCCCTCCTCCCAGCAACCAAGTGACAAAATGACCAAATTGGGAAATCTGCGACTGAAACCTGAATTTCCCCAGTCTCTTTTTTAAAAACAAATTGAAAGAGGCCGTTTGACCAACACAAGGACTTTCCAAGATTAACGATTAAAAAACAAATGGAAACTACATTTGAAGTTCATATTCTTCATAAACAGTTATTCACTCCTGTAGTTCACTGCTACTAACAAGCAGACATTTTTTTTCGTCCTAATGATGGCCATGCTGGCCGAAACTAGTTGAGGAGCCTAATTGGAATAAAAAAAAAAAAAAAATATTAATATACAACCCAGTGTGTTTGAAAATTTTAATTTTGTAATATTTTTTATTGCTTTTATTTTTTAATGGCCGACTGGTTAGAACGTTCACATTCTAACAATGACATCCGGGTTCGAATCTCACCATGGTCAACTTCTTATCGAACTGGAGGGGTCAATCTCAGCGTGCGGCACCTTTGGAAAGTGCCTGAAAACCATACCACGGGTTTAATCAAGTCTTGTGAGTGAAATTCGGTAGACGGAATGCTAGCATGAAGTCACAAGTCATCGTGGCCGAGGGCTTGAGCGTGCTGGCCTTGTTCAATGAGATCCGGGTTCATCGATATGCCTCCCACACCCAGGCTTGCGACAGGCTAATACCACCTGGTGGGATGCTGAGACAATGTGTGCCATGCGCGGTCCTATGACGTCATTCCTCCTTCTGACTCTTAGAATTCAAAGCTATCACTTTTGAAAAAACGAATACCAAAAGTAAATGACCTTTTTCGTTGTTACTGTTTCATTTAGTAGCGCGGGGATCCCGAGACGATGCACAACGCAACATTGTCCCGGCGTATATTTCTTTTTCTGGGTTTTTTTCAAAAAAAATTAAGAGAATGGTTTGATAATATTCAACTGGCGCCATTACTGGCTGCTGAATGAATGTAAAATGTTTCCTTGTAGACAAACGGCTAATATTACAATAATTATGCCATTGTCATTCGTGTATTCAAACCGAATTCAAAGACATTTTGGCCGCTGCGACAGCCGAGCAGGTAAGGCGTTAGACTCGAAAACTGATGGGATTATTGCCTCACACGTTCGAATCCCCTCCGCAACATCATCTTGCTTTTTGTTGATGTCTTTTGCATTCGTCAAATACAAACGCAGGTAGAATAAAACAGGTGGAATACATTGGTCGCCTGTGATCACCGAGCAGAGTCGAAATTTTATAGGAATATTTCCTCACAAATATCTTGACCGCGAGATTTTTTTTTTCCCTCTTCAACTCAGAAGGAGAGAAAATGAATCTGACGTACATAACGATACATAATCATTCGGTGGTTACAATGGCTGCGTTGTCAAGCGCTTGTCTTGAAACTTTATATCAGTCATCCGCGGTAAACTGCGCCCGGCGAATCGCATGCAGACTGATTTTTGTTTTTGTGTCGTTCTCACCTGATCATTCACATTGTCTCTCATATATAACCAGATCTACAACAATGATTACGTATACCGTTTCTTGAATTTTGTAACCCTTTTCTCGATGGTAACGTTTTCATCGTTTTAAGCCATTAGCTATTTTCACTAAGGAAGATCACACGTGTAAATATCTTTTCTTTAGAACTAGGAAACGTTCATAATTTTTTGCCTGGAGAAGAAATTTATTTTCTTCTATTAGCTTACGGCCACATCACGTTGAAACACCGGTTTCCGCACGATCACTGAAGTTAAGCAACGTCGAGCCTGGTCAGTACCGAGAATGATGATCGCTCGGGAATACCAGATACTGTAAGCTTGGATGTGCGGGTGATGTAATGGATAATGGCTCGGAATCGTTAATCGGAGAGCCGAGTTCTAATTGGGTTCGTTATATATGCACTTACACACAAATACCCATGGGAAAGGTAGGAATTCACCTCTTCTCCCCCAGATATGGGTTAATTAGTAAAACTTGTATCACTAAAACATTATTATCTAAAAAAATTCTTACATTCTAAAAATATTTTCTAGCTTCAAATGACCTGCAAAGGGTTGATAACTCATAAAAAACGAATCAGCCAATCAATGAAATAATAATTAGCTACACAGGCATGCATTTTAGATTTATTTACATTCCCTAGAACATACAGGTATAGAAATTACTGTGTCCACAAAGTGAGGGG
>OZ038510.1:22335479-22360479 GCA_964036315.1 Acanthosepion esculentum | reverse complement strand
ACAGTACACATTCATATCGATCTGGCGACTATCATGCTAAAAAGGTAATAGTCTATTAAGTTTAACTTATCATTATCATTGAAAGTATATGATCTCTATACTAACTTAAATTTAAAACGATGTTTACAGTTAACTGTTAGTTCATATCTTTGATTTAAAAGATCAGTCTTATTTTTAAATCTAATTATTTCAAGTTTCTCGTTAAGGCATAGGTAACACGGGGCATATAGTGAGTTACATGTCCGGGCCTTTCTAATTAATTTCCATTTAACCTTAGGTGTTTTCTTTTTTTCTTTTAGACTCCAAAAGTATTTGGATAATGAAGTCATATATTTATAGTTACTATTATTAAAAGATTGCAGATGACCCCGCCAGAGTTCCTTGAATGGTCTCATGGTGCAACCTATGTAGAATTTCTTTATCTTTGGATTTTCTAGTGTTGATATTGTACTGAGATAAACTACAGAGCTAGTTAAACAATTATTATTTAGTGGACAATTATTGGGATTCCTGCAGTTACATGATTTATTATTTGTGTCATTTTGCTTAATGTTGCTTTTCGCAACCTTGTGGGTTGTCAGGCTCTCCGAATTCGTATACTTGCTGAATATACTATTGTTATGTTTTTTAATTATTTTCTCTAGGTTATCAGCACAACTATAGCTTAACTTAAGAGTATTAGAGTTAAATATTTTACTAAGTGAGTTGGTTTCAGATTTGGGGAAATGTTTTTTAACGAGGTTTAGAAACAGGTGCCCCAATTTAGTTTTAACCATAATGTTAAAAGGGGGAGTATACCATATGATTTTTCTAGATCTCTTCCTACCATTATTGTTGCTATTTATAAGGCTTTTATATTGAATATTAATATTTTTGTATCCACTATTTTTAAGTGCAGAATTGTAAAGGTCTCTATGCTTATTAAAAATATCTCTGTTTGAAGAGTTGTTACTGATCCTACATTCAATAGAATAGGGTATGTGTTTGATGATTGCAGGGGGGGGGGTAGAATTTGGATGTACGTATATTTGATTGGAATTAATTTTTACATATGGTTGGTATGTGTTGCTAGTGAGGTCTAGGGTGACGTCTAGGAAGTCAACTTGTTTAACATTAGTGGAAACTATTACTCTGAGACCTAGATCCTTAAATACCTTATGTATCATTTTTCTAATACGATCTACTTTAATTTTAGTGGAATTCTTAACTACTAATAATCCATCGTCCCTATATAATCCTACACTATCAGAATCCAGGCAATCAAAGGCACTTAAATTATACAAAAGAAATAATCCAACAAGATCAGAAGCTTCAGCAGAATCCAGAGAACCCATTGAAATGTCAAACTTTTCGTTACAGGACTTTTTGGTCCACTGTTCATCCTTGTAGATTAGAACCGAATTTCGGCACTCCATGATGGTATTCACTTCTCTTTCAGAAATGTTGGAGTATTCCCGAGCGAAATCCAGGGCCAAAGTGAACAGATTTTGGGATATAGATGGATAATAGTCTGTAATATCAAACTGTATGAAGGTACATTTGTCCTTATATCCGATGTTGGTAAACCAGTTGATGACATCAGCAGTGTTAATCCATTGTAGTAGTCCGAGGGTTTTCTTTATGGAGTGGTTGGTTCTTTCCAAGATGTTCTTACTGATCCTGCCGATTTCCGGTCTAGTTGGGTTTATAATCCTAGTGGATGGCTTAGATCTGAAATCGGGTTTGTGATCTTTTAACAAGATATACGCTTCTTTAGATTGTAATTTACTAACCCGATCACTAATCCTTAGGTTATCAGTAATTGATTTACTGATAGAGTTAATTTTATCAATTTGATTAAAGTTGTCCGTATCAATTTTTTTGTAACTACTGGTTAGACTATTTATTACTAATTTGTCATAATTCTTAGGGGATAATTTATGAGACCATTCAAGGAACGCTGGCGGGGTCATCTGCAATCTTTTAATAATAGTAACTATAAATATATGACTTCATTATCCAAATACTTTTGGAGTCTAAAAGAAAAAAAGAAAACACCTAAGGTTAAATGGAAATTAATTAGAAAGGCCCGGATATGTAACTCACTATATGCCCCGTGTTACCTATGCCTTAACGAGAAACTTGAAATAATTAGATTTAAAAATAAGACTGATCTTTTAAATCAAAGATATGAACTAACAGTTAACTGTAAACATCGTTTTAAATTTAAGTTAGTATAGAGATCATATACTTTCAATGATAATGATAAGTTAAACTTAATAGACTATTACCTTTTTAGCATGATAGTCGCCAGATCGATATGAATGTGTACTGTGTAATTACAAAGTATCATACGTGTCTGTATTTGTATGTATATATTTGTATGTTATGTAGAGTTGTTTCTACTGTTGGATATGCATATGTGTATATAGGGGTATATATACGTAGTTTTTTTTTTTTTGAAGGTATATGGTTGTATATATTGGCATCTATCATAGGTTAACCTGTTTATGTGTACGAGTAAGGGTGTAAATTCTGGTAAGTGTCTACCACTAAATGTGTAAGTATATGTTTGGGTATATAGAGATATATATGTGTACTTCTGTGTGTGTAAATATGTGTATGCATATGCATATGTATGTATATGTATGTGTGAGTGAGTGTGCATATATGTGTGTATATGTAGTATGTATGTTTCTATGTGTATGTATATGTTTATATATGCATATATATGTGTATCTGTGTATGTTTAAATGTGTATATGTATATGTATATGTATGTATGTATGTATATGGGTGTACATTTATATGTATGTGTGGGTATTTATATGTATGCGCTCGACTGTTGGTGTACTGTATATCTGGATGTGTCGATATGGGTATTTATATATGATTAGATATTTATGTATATATGGTTGTATGTTTGTGTGTCATTGTATGTGTATTTGTATGTATGCTTTAGTGTCTTGGAGTGTAACATAGATACAAACTAAAATCTACTTTTGTTGATAAGGAACCTTTAATTGCTTACAGACCGTTGTTCTTTTCTTAAATTATTATAAACTTTTAATATATTTTATCATAATGTTGTTGGAATATTATTAGAATATAAGCTGGTCTATGTATGCTTATTTCTTTTCCCTTTTCTATGCATGTGTCTACATGTTTATATATATGTATATGTGTTTGTATATGTATATGTGTATGCGTGTATATATATATATATATATATATATATATATATATATATATATATATATATATATATATAAGTATGTATGTACGTGTATGTATGTATGTGTGTATGTATGTATGTACGTGTATGTATGTATGTGTGTATGTATGTATGTGTATGTATATGTATGTGTGTAGATATATATGTGTGTATATATATGTATGTATGTGTGTATATCTATGTGTAGTTGCGTATGTATGTGTGTATATATATGTGCAAGGTGATGTGTATATGCATTTTTGTATTCATATAGTTTTAATTTACGTTTGTTTAATTTTTCATATATATACTTGTATTTGTAAATGTCTGTGTATATATTTAGTTTATATGCACATTGGTATGCGTGCGTATGTATGTACATCTAGATATGTATGTGTATGTATGTATGTATGTACTTGTATATAGTTGCATCTTTATGTATATATTTCTTCACTTGCTTTATTTACTTTTCTGCGTCGACGTATGGGTCAATATATTTATATGTGCGTATCTATGTGTATGTTTATGTGCGTATGTCTGTATATACGTACCTATTATGCATATATGTGTATGTGCGAAGGCGTGTGTTTATTTGTATGCGTATGTGTGAGTGTACAATTATATATGGAGGTGGTTATTTACTTTTGTCTGTAATGTGTCGAAAACTATATGTTTTTAAAAATGTATATATATATATATATATATATATATATATATATATATATATATATTTATTTGTTTAAATTTTATCTATGTATATTTGACCGGTTTAGCTATATTTTAAGCTAAAATTCGTTTAATAACATATTAAGCCACGAATAGCTTCGACATCTGACCGTCTAGATCATATTGAATGTAGATGTATGTGCCTGTGTGTATTGATGTGTATGTGTGAGTAAAGTGCATTTGCCTATGTGTGGTTTGATTTTTTGTATGTGTGTGTATATATCTAAATACGTCTGAGCGCTTAACATGCGTGTGTTCGAATGATTTCGCGTGAGAGGCGACTAACATGTCGAAATGAAACTAAAGTGCATACATTTCTGTCTGGGATTCTGAACATCCCTTTCAACATAATTTCAATGAAAATACAAATTAAATATATATCTTTTATTTTTATTTTTATATTTTTTCTCCTTGGTAATTCTACAATTTAAAACTTAATAGAGATTTGATTTGGATTTCTAAATAGGTAATTTTAATTTTTTACTTTTAATTTTAATTTCAAATTTTATAAATCTTTTAATATCTATGATAACCTTGCTTAGTTGTCAAATTTTTCGAATCACCCTATACTTGTATTTTGATTGGCTACTCTAGCTTATGTAACAGCGTTTACTCCTAGCTAAGGATCGTTGATTAATTTGAAACTTTTAAAACCATTTATTCTATATTCTATATCATCACTTGACAAGACACCAGAAGTGTTGAAACAAAATGGTTACTTTTGTTGTGATTTTATAACATATTTATGTTGTAATATTCAAATAAATAATTATATCTGCTCTACTCTGTATTGAGCGCTCTTTAAAGAATAGTAATTGTTGGTTATTGGATTTCACTCCGTATATACCAATCCTAAACTTGGGTATATATATATATATATATATATATATATATATATATATATATATATATATATATATATATATATATATATATACTGAGACACACCGGGTGTATCATATTAAGCTTTGAACCGTTGTAACTTGGAAATGATGAAAGATATTTTACTGAAATTTTTATAACACTATTGAACTCGATTTTGAACAATAAGATTGCATAATTACACTCCAACCTTAACAAAAGAATCGTGATGAAATGAATCATAAACAAAAATGACATGTTCTTTATTAATTAATCGTAGCTAAAGATCGGAAGCTCATGAAGTATTGAAATAAAGTTTAAACATATATATATATATATATATATATATACTTTATCTCCTGGAGTAACAAAGTGCCTCACAGGTTTTACGTACGATTTTCAAGTCTTTATCCACTGCTCTTTGTACTGTTACAGGTGAAACTACTTTCTCACGTGCCAAATGTCTTATGAATTGAGTTGGATCTTTTCTAATTGAATTATTTAACTCTAAGTTAAAATGATGATCCCTCTTCCTGTTGCGACGTCATGATACAGTTTTCCTTTCTACTGTGCCTACTTTTTAAAAACATATTAACCATTGTCTTGATCGTTCGTGAATGAACTTTGAAGATGGAAGCCAGTGTATGAATATTGGTACCGTTACTGAAGGCTTGAATTATCTTTTTCCACTCACCATTGCTCACTTGGGAAGCTAGTGGGGCTGGCACAAAACGATTTTAACCGGTTCTCTTTCTAGTCAAATAATGGCTTTTTTCTTTAGCGATTATTACGACAAATGGTGTCAAGATGGCCAAACGTCTTATTAGAAAACCCGGAAAAAGAAATTCAATTTCTTTAGTAGTTTTTTTTAGATATTAAAATATATTTTTTAGGTGTGCTATATTTACGGAATAATGTGATCAATATCAGGGATAGAGCGTATGTAAATATAAAAGTGAACATTGAAGTCAACACTCAGACGCGACAGACAGTTTCATGCTAGACGCAATCATCAGGCCACATGTGTTGGGTTTTTTCTCGACTATTTATATATATGGTCAGTGGTGCATTGTGGGTAGTCTATTCTAACGGTTATTTTGGCGGGAGTGGTTTGGTTATTTATTTGGATTATTTTATTTTGCTTGTTTTTTATTTTTATTTTACATATTTATTTATACTTTTCGTTTTTCGATGTTTTAATAACGTACTAAAATATTTTTAAGATTAGTTTTTATCGTTCATTGAATAGCTTGTTTTGGTCTGGGAAGGTTATTAAAGCTATTTTTTCGTCCAATTTTTGGATTGATTGTTGTAGTCTATTCTAACTGTTATATTGGTGGGGGTGGTTCGTTAATTTGTTTATTATTTATTTATTTGGATTGATTATTTTTACTTGCTTTTGCTTACTTATTTTTATTTATTATAACGGTTATTTTCGCGGCAGCAATTTGTTAATTTGTTTATTTACTTGGATTAATTTATTTTACTGGTTTATTCTTATTTATTTTAATTTTATATAATTTTATTTATTCTTCTTCGGTTTTCGATTTTTAAGAAACGTAGTAAAAAAGTTTTGAGATGCGTTCTAATGGTTTATATAACAGTTTGTATGGCCTGAGAAGGTAATTATAGCTATTTTTCATCCAATTTTTGGGTTGATTGTTGTATTTTATTCTAACGGTTATTTTTGCGGGAGTGGTTTGTTAATTTGTTTATTATTTACTTTATTTATTTGTTTGGATTGATTATTTTTACTTGTATTATCTTATTTATTTTTTATTTATCCTTTTTCGCATCTTCTAACGGTTGTTATGGCGGAGTGGTTTGTTTATTATTTGCTTGGATTAATTTATTTTAAATGTTTTTATTTTTATTTTGTTTATTTTAATTTATTCTTTTCATTTTTCGATTTTTAAGTAACGTAGTAAAATTTGTTTTCATGTCTACATTTTGAGATGAGTCAGATCGTTTATTTAGTAGTTTCTTCTGGTCTGTGAAGGTAATAATAGCTATTTTTTCTTCCAAGCAAAGTTTGGATTGATTCTTGGAGACTGATGTTCTTTTCCTTATTTTCCATGATATTTTTGGTGTGATTTGCGTTTTGTTTTTAATTTCCCAGATATACTTATAAAGCATTGTACTGTTCGCGTATTTACTATTTGTGAAAGACGTTTTGTGTACATAGTTTTTTTTTGTTTTCAGGGTTCTTCAGTTACTCCTATGTATACTTTTTCTTCATTATCTGGTGATTTTATTGTGGCTTGGTATATTACATTGTTTTGTAAGCAATTACCGTTTAAGGGACATTGAATCATTATTCTGCAGTTACATGTGGGTTTAGTTTGTTCGGTTTGTTTTTTGATAGTTTTCCTGTTGTGCCTTTTTATTATTTGTGCCATGTTCTCGGTGCAACTGTAGCTGATTTTTACTGTGTTTTTGTTGAATATTTTGTGGAGAGTGCTTGATTTCGGGAAGTATTTGTGTGAGAGTTTGAAGAATATTTTTCCTGTTTGTTTTTACGTTTTTGCTGTACGGTGAGTTGAACCATATTATATTTCTCTTCCTGTTGGCTTTTATGCGATCTGTGGTGAGTATGTGAGTGCTACCGGAATCCATTATCTTTTAGGGTTGTTTCGTTGTTTTTTTTAGCTTCGTTAAATATGGTTTCATTGCAAGAATTGTTGGAAAGCCCACGGTTAATTGATTTTGATGTTTTATTATAGATGGCGGGTAATTGGAAGATGTGTGCATATACAGTGGTTTATCATTGGGTTTTCTGTATGGTTCATATGTGCCTTTTCTTAGGTTGAAGGTAACATCTAGAAAATCTACTTTCTTTAGGTTAGTTTTTATGTCTATGTCAAATCCGTTCTTTTTGAAAATCTTTATTATTGATTTTCTAGTTTTGTCTGTGTTTTGTTTGTTATAGTTTCCTAAGATTATAAGACCGTCGTCCCTGTAGTCCTGTGTCATTTCTATCTATTATTTTGCTTAGTTCAGGTAGCAAATATATACCTATGAGTCCACAGGTCTCGACACCGTCAAAGCTTCCCATTGTAGTATCAAACATCTCTTTTTTCTTTATCCATGCATCTTCATTACCGGATAGTAGTTATTTAGAGGAGTGTTTAATGATATCGATTTCATTTTTTTTATTTTTATTTGTTCCTGGCTAAGGTAATGGGCTTATCTAGCATGGGTTCTGTTATAGATGGGTAGAATTCTTTTATGTCTAATTGTATAAATTGGCTATTATGTTTGTCTTTTTATGCTGTGGAACCAGTCAATAGATGCTTCTGCGTTTTTCCACTGGTTTACTCCTAACTTCTTCCTTAGTTCAGAATTAATTCTTTCTAGTATTGTTTTACTTATTTTACCTAGTTCACTTTTGGTTGGGTTTATGAGTCTGCATGCAGGCTTGGTTTAGAAATTTTCTTTGCGGATTTTTAGTGTGATAAAGGCTTGTGCCTTACTGATGCAACTTATATGGTCATCTAGGTCTAATTTTTGGGCGATTGCTTTAGCTTTCTTATTGATATCGTGTTCTATTGTTTTTGGTGCTTTTTTTCTATGTTTTAGTTAAATTGTCCTTGAGTAATTTATTGTATGTAGAGGATGGTGGCTTAGTTCATATAAATTTCTAGTTTTGTCCCCTGCGATAGATAAGGTTGTTGAATAGTTTATTTTATATCGTCTTTTTTTTTTAAATGCATTGTGTTTTATGAATTATTATGTTTCTAACTTTTTTTCGGTTTGTCATACACTTTTCCACCAATATATATATATATATATATATATATATATATATATATATATATATATATATATATATATATATATGGTCAACACCGAGCGGCGACAGTTTGTGTCATGCTTGAACGCAATCTTCAGACCGTAGGCATTCGGTGTTGATCGCTATGTCCACTTTTATATTTTATATTTACATAGGCTCTGTTTCTGTTATTGAGAACTTTTATCCATAAATATAGCATAACTTAAAACTATATTTTTGTATTTCCCGATTTTTCGAATAAGGTATTGAGTATTTGTGCCCGAATTTGTGGATAAACTTTCCGAGTTTTATATTGTGTTATTGTTTTAAGTATTTTCCACCGTTTTAGTTAATTTGAAGGACCAGTGTTGCTGTCTGTGTGGCAGTTAGAATTAATTTGGCTAAATACTGTTATTCTTTGGAAAGCTGAAAATTTGAAATCGTCTATGGTGACGTCATGTGTAATGGTTACTGAGAGCGAGACCGCACCAAAAAGAAGGAGAATTTTAAAATTATTTTTTATAATTCTTATCACACACACACACACACACACACACACACACACATATATATATATATATATTGAACAATAAAAAATATAAAAAAATTAAGATCTTCAGACACACTGGGTTGTACATCAATATTCTTTCGTTTTTATTATTAATTCAGTTACATTCCTCGACTAGTTTCGGTCAACATGGCCATCATCAGGAGAGAAAAAAATATCATTTTGCTGGTAGCAAAAACTATATATATATATATGTGTGTGTGTGTGTGTTTGTGCGTAGATTAAATATATCAGGTATTTTAGCATACAATCTCCGGTGGTGAAAGATATCTTATTTAATGTGGGCTGTTTGTTTTGAATAATAAAATCTTGTAGAGTTTTCAGTCTTTCCTTGCATTGGCTCCTGTACAGTATGCTGGGGGTATCTATCAGTGTGGGCTGTTTATTTTGTATAATAATAACTTGTAGAGTTTTCAGTCTTTCCTTGCATCGGCTGCTGTAGAGTATGTTGGGGTTATCTATTAGTGTGGGCTGTTTATTTTGAATAATAACAACTTGTAGAGTATTCAGACTTTCTTTGCCTTGGCTGCTGTCGAGTATGTTGGGTTTATCTATTAGTGTGGGCGGTTTTTGTATAATAATAACTTGTAGAGTTTTCAGGCTTTCCTTACATTGGCTGCTGTAGAGTATGTTGGGGTTATCTATTAGTGTTGGCTGTTTATTTTGTATAATAATAACTTGTAGAGTTTTCAGTCTTTCCTTGCATCTGCTGCTGTAGAGTATGTTGGGGTTATCTATTAGTGTGGGCTGTTTATTTTGAATAATAACAACTTGTAGAGTGTTCAGACTTTCTTTGCATTGGCTGCTGTCGAGTATGTTGGGTTTATCTATTAGTGTGGGCGGTTTTTGTATAATAATAACTTGTTGAGTTTTCAGGCTTTCCTTACATTGGCTGCTGTAGAGTATGTTGGGGTTATCTACTAGTGTCGGCTGTTTATTTTGTATAATAATAACTTGTAGAGTTTTCAGTCTTTCCTTGCATTGGCTGCTGTTGAGTATGTTGGTGTTATTTATTCGTGTGGGCTGTTTATTTTGTATAATAATAACTTGTAGAGTTTTCAGCCTTTCCTTGGATTGGCTGCTGTAGAATATGTTGAGGTTATCTATTAGTATTTGTCATATGTTAATTGTTGTACTATGGTCATTCATGCACCGCGTTTCGACAGTTGACAGGTTAATCTGCGAGAGAGTGTGGTGCATGAGTGTCCAGTGTAAGAATTTAATGCTTTTTTATTATTAATATTGACGATGCATATTCCCTTAAAGAGAACCAGAAATCATAAACAACATTATTTTTTATACAGGTGTCGCGTTGAGGGGTTGAGGTCTCGTGTTGCTGATAATAATTAGAGTAGCTGTTTGAAGGTTTTTAGAGAAGATGATGAATCTTGGTTGTTTGTTAGTGATGTGGACCCGAAGTAGGGGCCACGGAAGGAAAACACGGAACCCGGGTTATAGGTAAGAAAGTTATATTAAGCAGAAAAGTTACAAAGAATAGTGTAAGAGAAAGCAGAGTTTACTATCCAGTGGTGTCCGATATTGGTATCGTACGCGGCTGCGCATTACTGGTGCTACTCCCATGATACTACCATTCACATAATAATATAGTACTGGGAGAGTCCATGATGTAGGAAAGTATCGGTCTCACAACAGTTAGGATCATTCATTGATATGTACCGGCGAAATATATTTGTAATTCGCTTTTCTTCCTGTTTAATATTAGGGTACATCGGGTTACATCAGAGTAAATTAATGGCGTGCTTATACCTGTCTGCATTGACCTGGTGTATTGCGTTATTTTTTAAAAAAATTTCATTAAGGCTAATTTTATTTGTTTGTCGACAACATGGTCAGGGAAGTTATTTTGTTGTTTAGAATGTGTTTAATGTTGCTTAGTTGAACATCGGACAGTTTATCGACAATTTTGATATATATATATATATATATATATATATATATATATATATATATATATATATATATGTGTGTGTATTATTTTCTTCTTTTATGTGCCGTGTCACTTCAGGACGTAGGCGATCATGGCACTCCACATCTTCCTGTACTTTGTAGTTCTAAATATGTTGTTTTTTTTTAATCACAAACACTGACTACTATCCATTTACTCAAGCCCGTTCTTCTACTTTTCTATGTGGCATGTCCTTTCAGGACTTTGGCGATCGTGATCCTCCACATCTTCCTGTCCCTTGTAGCGCTTAATAAGATTTGTTTTTTTGCTATTTCTCCCAAACTCTGTTCTACCATCCTTCACACGGAGCTTCAAATAGCCAGAGACGCTTTCAGCCGCTTGTACAAATGCACAGACCATGCAGCAACGCTCGTCTATTTAAATATGTCGTTTATTTGCACGCGTTCCCACAGGTTTTTATGCAGACTCTGTCTTTAGCTCATCAAATATGTTACGCGCTGCATTCCTCTGTCTTTTTTCCCTCAGTCTACCCCGTAAGTATCAGATTTTCCAAGCCCTCTTTCCTCATTACGTGCTCCAAAAATTTCAACCCCTCTTAACGATTTTCATGAGTGGAGAAAAAAGAATACAGGTTTTATTCCTCTCAGGAGGCATTTTTCTTTTGTAAGTGCTCTCGACAAAAAAGTCCATTCAACCACGAATTGTAACGTTTATAGTAACAAGATATTTTATATACTTGTATAAAACTCAAAACTATTCTATTATCTTACTTTTCCCACATCATCAGCCTTCTTCTCAATTTATGTCGCTTTTTCTAAATTCACGACTTTTTAACCGTTTCCTACTATAATTTCTTTCATTTCTATCTTCTTTTTTATCTGTATACTTCCTTCAATCTTCCTCTTCAGTGTCAACAAATTGCGTAATTCAACATAATAGCAGTTTATTTCTTAAATTTATTCCTATTTTTACTTTTATTTTAAAGGCCCCTTTAATCATAGACCACTTGTTATTACTCCAGCATTTTTTAACTTTGTTTTCAACAGATATTTCAAGATGGCTGACTAGTGTTGTCTGTAGCTAACTCACAAAAGCACTAACCGTCGCCATGTTGGAAAACTACAGCATATAGTAACACTGATGTTTCGTTGAAGATGTTATTTTACGTTGATATGAGCAATACACACGCAAACGCTCTCTCAGTCGCTTTCATATAGGCATATACATACGTATAAAGAACCGATTTAACGTACACCCACGTCAGATTGCTCTGCTGATATATATTGAAATGTGTACAGATTCATTCACACAATAACGAATGTTTCTTTTTATTCAGAGCGAGCGTTCGTCTATACAAGTACATACACACACGCTTTCTTTCTCTGTTAATAGATTTCTCTATCTTTTTACATCCCTTTCCTTCACACGGAGCTGCAAATAGCCAGAGACGCTTTCAGCCGGTTGTACAAATGCACAGACCATGCAGCAACGCACGTCTATTTAAATATGGCGTTTATTTGCACGCGTTCCCACAGGTTTTTATGCAGACACTGTCTTTCTTTTATTGTCCTAGAATAAATAGACATCTTGATTTTAAAACGACAATAATAAGAAGAAAAGGAAGAAGAAAAAAGTAAAAAGAACAAGAACAACAACGAGAAGGTGAAGGTAGCCAAAGTATAAAAATAAAATAATAATAATAATAATAATAATAATAATATGAAGAAGAAGAGGAACAACAACAACAGCAGCAACAAGAAAGCGAAGGGAGCCAAAAAGACAACAAAAAAGTATAGCAATGATAATAATAATAATAATAATAATAGTGAAAAGAAAAAGAAAATGTAGAAGGAAAAGACGTATGGACATAAGAAGAGTACAGTGAAAAACGACAATAGTAATAATAAAAAGAAAAATAAGGTCAATATAGCCAACAAGAAGACTGTATAAGGACAATACTGCTTCTATTATTAACACTACTACTACTGCTACTATTACTACTACTACTACTACTTCTACTACTACTACTAATAAGAAGAAGACAACGAGAAGACGAAAGTAGCCAAGAAGCCAACATAGAAGTATAGAAATAATAATGATAATAATAATAATGAAAAGATAAAGAAAATATAGAACGTGAATACGAATGAACCCAAGAAGAATACAGTGAAAAAAGACAATAAAAAAAGGTCAATGTAGCCAACAAGAAGACGATGAAAGAAAGACAATAGCACCACCAGCACCACTACCATCACCACCACCACCATCTCTACTACTACTATTATTATCAATAATAGTGAGAAGAAAGAACAGATGTAGAAGGAAAAGACGAAGGAGAAGGTATCCAACATGACGACGGCGAAGAAGGACAACAACAACAAAAACAAAAATAATTTTAATAATGAGGACATGAATAATTCCAGTTGTAGTTGGAGCCCTCGGATTGATTGAAAAGGGGCCCGATAAACTCATTGCGAGGATTTCTGTTAGTTCAAGCCTTAAAGAAATACAAAAAATTATGCTCACAAGTACAGCTCACAACTTAAGAAGGGCTTTATCTATGTAAAATCTGTGGGATGTTAGTTTTTTTTTTGTTTTTGCTTTTTTTTTTTGTTTTTGCTTTTTTTTTGTTGTTTTTTTTTTTTATAAAAATGATCAGTAAAAAATTTCATGAAACCATTTCTGGCCTTTGGTTTCTGGTGGGGACCCGGACGGAAATGTGTAGACAACAGAAATCAAAAGAAATAATAATAATAATAATAATAATAAAACTGTGAAATATGTAGAACACGAAAACAAAGGTAGCCAACAAGAAGACGATGAAAGAAGGATAATAATAATAATAATAATAATAATAATAATAATAATAATAATAATAATAAAGGCCTCGTACTCCACCAGACAGAGGTTGCTTGGGATCTTAATTTATTGGCAGTGATTTCATGTACATCATTAGTCTTGGCAAATTAAGGCGGACTACAGTAAATATTCCATTGTTTTTTTTTGTTTTTACTAATGTTCGTCCTATACAAGGCCCAAGAGCCACACAAAGTAGAGGCTTACCGAAGGCGGTTGTTGTCTGAATAGTAAGAGTAAGGGGAGCTGTTTATGCAGATATTTTGTAAAGATAACAATTAATCCTAGACTTGAACAGGTTAAGATTGTAGTGGTCAGGAAAGCATCCTCTTGGAAGTGTGTTTACTCCTTACGAAAATAATACGAAGAGAATGAGGGTGGATCGCATTAATGTACACGGCTTGGCGGGTCTTAGCTGGTTAGAAGGTTAGAGTTTGGACATTTTCCATGGAAATGCCAATAGAGTAGCGAGAGGTTTGCAACGTTTCCCTGAGGAAAGGGTTATAAGACGAAAAAACACTTCATCACCCACAAGGCCGGGTAGACGCTTTCGAACTCTATCGAGACTGGAAACCGAAGACTGGGCAGCTCCTGTCCAACTTTAGCAGCAGTACTCCATTTTTTTTCCGCCTGATCTAGTTCTTGTAAATGTAGAACATAGAATAATTTGATTTGTTAGTTGAACGGCAACTTCTTATGGGTCATTTAATACCGAAATTTAATTTTCTTGGGAGTTAGGAAGTAAGAAAAATATATGTTATTCTGCTTTCACAGTTGAATACATGGTAGATAATACTCAGCTTTTGTGCATATACATGTTTGTGTGGACATAATTACTAGAGGCGGGTATATGTTGTAGTTTTGTTGAAGTTATACTTTGGATTATAGTTTGATTTAAGAAGCTGTAGGATATTATATGGATTAATGTCATGAAAGAGTTCATGGAGTATTTTAAACGGATTTGGGTAAAGTTGCTACAATTTCTGTCTATATTTCTGAGATGAGGTATTATGTACATTATTTACATTATTCGGACTATTGTCCTCATCTTTGTCGCCATATTTGTTACAACGTTTCGGCCGTTGTACACTCCGGCTTTCTTCAGGTGGTTTGACACATGGCACAGTCGATAAAGGCGTTGGTTAGATCCAGTGACAGGACCCAAAGAGTGTGAGTTCAATACCCGGTTAAGGCAGTGGAGAACTTACAGAGGGAAAAATTAACAGGAGATAACTGATAACTGACATCCATTAAACATAGCACGTGGAACTAGAACAGTCAACCCCAGTGAGCGAAATAAAGGGTTCAGTTCGACATTCCAACCACCTGAAGAAGGCCGGAGCGTACAACTGTCGAAACGTTCTAATAAATATGGCGACAAAGATGAGGACAATAGTCCAAATAATGTAAATAATTGCTACAATTTGTTAGTATTTGTATATAAAGGGTATTTTTTTTTAATTTAAAAATGCATTGCTGTTATTTTTACTATAAAAATGTATTTTTATACTTTCATAGTGTTTTGTTTGAGGGGTTAACTATTTACTGGGACCCGGGGTCAGGGTGGACCTGGGAACAAAAGCAATTAAGATGTGGTTTTACTATCCTACAAACCTCCCAATCAGAAGCCTTGCTCTCGGATGTAGTTTATCGGCATACCAAGAACTAACATAGCAGGAGGAGTCAGATACTTACTGGAGCGGTACAGAGATCGGAGCATTTTTCTTTGGCGATGGATCATATATACGAATTTCACTTTATGCCTGAGGCGAGCTTGGGTCTCAATAGGCGTTCAAGGCAAGGAGAGCCCAGTCGTTCATTGGGATAGACTGAAATTCAGGGGTCTGCTCAATGATGATGAAAAGTTACAAGCTTGGTTTATGAGGTACTGAATGAGACCGGTCAGTTTTCCCACCAGTGAGCTGTTAAAACTTGGTCAGAATTGAGATCAGTTGCCAGAATCATCTAGATTTTTGGAGGTAAACCCATACATCATTCTATCATCTGAATAGAGTACTACATATTGGCTTGTCAGTTTCTTAACGCAAACCAGTTGAACATATGTGCACGCCCTCTAGGGAGTGATGCACTGTACATCTCTGTTCAAGAGTGGGGGTAGTGAGAGGTTTTTTTAAAAGTTTTAATGATGAGGCAGACAAGACAAATTTAGGGTCACATGTTTACACATGATAATAACATTAAAGTCTGTCTGAGCGGGTAACCCAATCTGAAGATATTTATAACCGGGTCCCATATGCAAGTCTACGTGCTGCTATTATCAAAACATTTCCTCATATCGCGGGTATTTGACTGAGCTGCATGTGCGACATGTGCTTATGAAATTGTGCGTCATGATAGGTATACTGGAATTTCGCATATTTTTACACCAGTATCTCTCTCTCTCTTAATAATACAGCAGTCTCTCTCTCTCTTAATAATACACCAATCTCTCTCTCATAATAATACACCAGTCTCTCTCTCTCTTAATAATACACAAGTCTCTCTCTCTCTTAATAATACACCAGTCTCTCTCACTTAATAATACACCAGTCGCTGTCTCTCTTAATAATACAACAATCTCTCTCTCTCTTGCTTAATAATACACCAGTCTTTCACTCTCTCGCTGAATAATACACCAGTCTCTCTCTCTCTTAATAATACACCAGTCTATTTCTCTGTCTCTTAATAATACACCAATTTCTCTCTCTCTTAATAATACACCAGTCTCTTTCTCTCTTAATAATACACCAGTGTCTCACTCTCTCTTAATAATACACCAGTCTTTCTCTCTTAATAATACACCAGTCTCTCTCTCTTGATAATACAACAGTCTCACTCTCTTAATTATACACCAGTTTGTCTCTCTCTTAATAATACACCAGTCTCTCTCTCTAAGTAATACACCAGTCTCTCTTTCTCTTAAGAATACACCAATCTCTCTCTCTCCCTTAATAATACACCAGTCTGTTTCTGTCTTAAGAATACACCAGTCTCACTCTCTCTCTTAATAATACACCAATCTCTCTCTCGCTTAATATTACACCAGTCTCTTTCTCTCTCTTAATAATACACCTGTCTCTTTCTCTCTTAATAATACACCAGACTCTCTTTCTCTTAATAATACACCAGTCACTTTCTCTCTCACTCTTAATAATACACCAGTCTCTTTCTCTCTTAATAATACACTAGTCTCTTTGTCTCTTAATAATACACCCATCTGTCTCTCTCTTTCTTAATAATACTCCAGTATCTCTATCTCTTAATAATACACCAATATCTCACACTCTGTTAATATTACACCAGTCTATTTCTCTCTCTCTTATTAATACACAATTCTCTTTCTCTCTCTCTCTCTCTTAACAATACCCCAATATCTCTCTCTTAATAATACACCAATCTGTCTCTCTTAATAATACACCAGTCTCTCTCTCACTCTTAAAAATACCCCAATCTTTTTCTCTTAATAATACACCAGTCTCTCTGTCTCTTAATAATACACCAGTCTCTCTCTCTTAATAATACACCAGTCTCTCTCTCTCTTTTATTAATACACAAATCTCTTTCTCGCTTAATAATACACCAGTCTCATTCTCTCTCTCTTAATAATACACCAATCTCTCTCTCTTAATAATACACGTCTTTTTCTCTCTTAATAATACACCAGTCTCTCTCTCTCTCTCTCTTAATAATACACCAATCTCTCTCTCTGTCTTAATAATACACCAATCTTTTTCTCTCGCTTAATAATACACCAGTCTCTTTCTCTCTTAATACTACACCAGTCTCTCCTTCTCTTAAGAATACACCAATCTTTCTCTCTCTCCCTTAATAATACACCAGTCTCTTTCTGTCTTAATAATACACCAGTATCACTCTCTGTCTCTCTTAATAATACATCAATCTTTCTCTTAATAATACACCAGTCTCTCTCTCTTAATAATACACCAGTCTCTTTCTCTCTTGATAATGCACCAGTCTCTCTCTTTCTCTTAATAATACACCAATCCCTCTCTCTCTCTTAATAATGCACCAGTCTCTTTCTCTCTTAATAATACACCAATCTGTCTCTCTTTCTTTATAATACACCAGTCTCTCTCTCTCTCTCTTAATAATACAACAATCTCTCTCTCTCTCTTAATATTACACCAGTCTCTCTCCCTCTTAATAATACACCAATCTCTCTCTCTTAATAATGTACCAGTCTCTCTGTCACTTAACAATACACCAGTCTCTCTCTCTCTCTTAATAATACACCAATCTCTCTCTCTCTCGCTTAATAATACACCAGTCTCTTTCTCTCGCTTAATAATACACCAGTCTCTTTCTCTCTTAATACTACACCAGTCTCTCCTTCTCTTAAGAATACACCAATCTTTCTCTCTCTCCCTTAATAATACACCAGTCTCTTTCTGTCTTAATAATACAACAGTATCACTCTCTGTCTTAATAATACACCAATCTTTCTCTTAATAATACACCAGTCTCTTTCTCTCTTGATAATACACCAGTCTCTCTCTTTCTCTTAATAATACACCAATCCCTCTCTCTCTTAATAATACACCAATCCCTCTCTCTCTCTTAATAATGCACCAGTCTCTTTCTCTCTTAATAATACACCAATCTGTCTCTCTCTCTTTATAATACACCAGTCTCTCTCTCTCTTAATAATACAATCTCTCTCTCTCTTAATATTACACTAGTCTCTTTCTCTTAATAATACACAATTCTCTTTCTCTCTCTCGCTCTCTCTTAATAATACACCAATCTCTCTCTCCTAATAATACACCAGTCTCTATCTCTCTCTTAATAATACGCCAGTCTTTTTCTCTTAATAATACACCAGTCTCTCTCTCTCTCTTAATAATACACCAATATTTCACTATCTCTTAAGAATACACCAGTCTCGCTCTCTCTCTTAATAATACACCAGTCTCTCTCTCTCTTAATAATGAACCAGACTCTTATTCTCTCTTAATATTACACCGGTCACTTTCTCTCTTAAGAATACACCGGCCTCTCTCTCTCTGAATAATACACCAATCCACCTCTCTCTCTCTTAATAATACACATGTCTCTTTCTGTCTTAATTATACACCAGTCTCTCTCTCTTAATAATGCACCAGACTCTTATTCTCTCTTAATAGTACACCGGTCTCTTTCTCTCTTAATAATACACCAGTCTCTCTCTCTCTCTCTCTGAGTAATACACCAATCCTCCTCTCTCTTTTAATAATACACAAGTCTCTTTCTCTCTTAATTATACACCAGTCTCTCTCTCTCTCTCTTAATAACACACCAATCTCTCTCTCTGTCTTAATAATACACCAATCTTTTTCTCTCGCTTAATAATACACCAGTCTCTTTCTCTCTTAATACTACACCAGTCTCTCCTTCTCTTAAGAATACACCAATCTTTCTCTCTCTCCCTTAATAATACACCAGTCTCTTTCTGTCTTAATAATACACCAGTATCACTCTCTGTCTTAATAATACACCAATCTTTCTCTTAATAATACACCAGTCTCTTTCTCTCTTGATAATACACCAGTCTCTCTCTCTCTCTCTTAATAATACACCAATCCCTCTCTCTCTTAATAATACACCAATCCCTCTCTCTCTCTTAATAATGCACCAGTCTCTTTCTCTCTCTCTTAATAATACACCGGTCTCTTTCTCTCTTAATAATACACCAGTCTCTCTCTCTCTTAATAATACACCAATCCCTCTCTCTCTTAATAATACACCAGTCTCTCTCTCTTAATAATACACCAATCTCTCACTCTCTCTTAATAATACACCAATCTCTCTCTCTTAATAATGTACCAGTCTCTCTGTCACTTAACAATACACCAGTCTCTCTCACTCTCTTAATAATACACCAATCTCTCTCTCTCTATCTCGCTTAATAATACACCAGTCTCTTTCTCTCTCTTAATAATACACCAGTCTCTTTCTCTCTTGATAATACACCAGTCTCTCTCTCTCTTAATAATACACCAATCTCTCTTTCTTAATATTACTCCAGTCTCTCTCACTCTCAATAATACACCAGTCTCTTTCTCTCTCTCACTCTTAATAATACACCTATCTCTCTCTCTCACTCTCTTAATAATACACCAATCGTTCTCTCTCTTAATAATACAACAGTCTCTCTCTCTCTGTTAAGAATACGCCAGTCTCATTCTTTCTCTCTTAATAATACACCAGTCTCTCTCACACACTTAATAATACACCAGTCTCTGTCTCACTTAATAATACACCAGTCTCTCTCTCTTAATAATACACCAGTCTGTCTCTCTCTCTTATTAATACACTAGTCTCTTTCTCTCTTAATAATACACCAATCTCTCTCTCTCTTAATAATACACCAATCCCTCTCTCTCTTAATAATACACCAGTCTCTCTCTCTCTTAATAATACACCAATCTCTCACTCTCTCTTAATAATACACCAATCTCTCTCTCTCGTAATATTACAACAGTCTCTTTCTCTCTCTTAATAATACACCCGTTTCTTTCTCTCTCTCTTAATAATACACCAATCTCTCTCTCTCTTAATAATACACCAATCTCTCTCTCTCTTAATAATACACTAGTCTCTCTCTCTCTTAAAAATACGCCAGTCTCTTTCTTTCTTTCTTCATAATACACCTGCCTCTCTCTCGCACATAATAATACACCAGTCTCTCTCTCTCTCTTAATAATACACCAGAATCTCTCTCTCTTATTAATACACTAGTCTCTTTCTCTCTTAATTATACACCAGTCTCTCTCTTAATTATACACCAGTCTCTCTCTTAATAATAGACCAGTCTCTCTCTCTTAATAATACACCAATCTCTCTCTCTCTTAATAATGCACCAATCTCTCTCTCTCTCTCTCTCTCTACCTTAATAATACAACAGTCACTTTCTGTCTTAATAATACACCGGTCTCACTCTTTCTCTTAATAATACACCAGTCTCTCTCTCTCTTAATAATGCACCAGTTTCTTTCTCTCTCTCTTAATAATAGACCCATCCCTTTCTCTTAATAATACACCAATCTCTCTCTCTTAATAATGTACCAGTCTCTCTGTCACTTAACAATACACCAGTCTCTCTCACTCTCTTAATAATACACCAATCTCTCTCTCGCGCTTAATAATACACCAGTCTCTTTCTCTCTCTTAATAATACACCAGTCTCTTTCTCTCTTGATAATACACCAGTCTCTCTCTCTTAATAATACACCAATCTCTCTTTCTTAATATTACTCCAGTCTCTCTCACTCTCAATAATACACCAGTCTCTTTCTCTCTCTCACTCTTAATAATACACCAATCTCTCTCTCTCTCTTAATAATACACCAATCGTTCTCTCTCTTAATAATACACCAGTCTCTCTCTCTCTGTTAAGAATACGCCAGTCTCATTCTTTCTCTCTTAATAATACACCAGTCTCTCTCACACACTTAATAATACACCAGTCTCTCTCTCTTAATAATACACCAGTCTGTCTCTCTCTCTTATTAATACACCAGTCTCTTTCTCTCTTAATAATACACCAATCTCTCTCTCTCTCTTAATAATACGCCTGTCTCTTACGTTCTCTCTTAATAATGCTCCAGTCTCTCTCTCTCTTAATAATACACCAGCCTCTCTCTCTCTTAATAATACACAAGTGTCGCTCTCTCTCTCTTAATAATACACCAGTCTCTTTCTCTCTTCATAATACACCAGTCTCGCTATCTGTCTTAATAATACACAAGTCTCTTTTTCTCTTAATAATACACCAGTCTCTCTCTCTGTCTTAATAATACACCAATCCCTCTCTCTCTCTCTTAATAATACACCAATCCCTCTCTCTCTCTTAATAATGCACCAGTCTCTTTCTCTCTCTCTTAATAATACACAGGTCTCTTTCTCTCTTAATAATACACCAGTCTCTCTCTCTCTTAATACTACACCAATCTCTCTCTCTCTTAATAATACACCAATTTCTCTCTCTTAATAATACTGCAGTGTCTTTCTCTCCAATAATACACCAGTCTCTCTCTCTCTCTCTTAATAATACACCTGTCTCTCTCTTAAAGATACACCCGTCTCTTTCTCTCTCTCATAATAATAATAATAATAATAATAGTGAGAAGAAAAAAGAGGAGAAAACTATGGAACTCAAAATGAATAAGGTGTGAAAGGATAACTATAATAATAATAATAATAATAATAATAATAATAATAATAATAATAATAATAATCACTGGAAAAGAGTCCGATAGACTCATTCATGGGAACTCTGGTAGTACAAGCCTTAAAGAAATATAAAAAAAATTGTACTGACAAGTACAGATCATACCTAACGATGGGCTTTATTTATGTAAAATGTGTTTGATCTTAGGTTTAAGAAGAAGAAGAAGAAGAAGAAGAAGAAGAAGAAGAAGAAGAAGAAGAAGAAGAAGAAGAAGAAGAAGATTCTGTGATAAATATCCATAAACAATTGACCATCTTGTATCAGGTTGCGCGGTATTGGCACCCACTGAATATAAAACTCGGTATGACAGAGTGGGCCAATATCTGCATTGGAAAATCTGCAACACTTACGGAAAGGAAACTGCAAGAAATTGATATGAAAATCATCCAAACCCGATTACAGAGATAGGACTGGTAACAATTTTATGGGACTTTACAATTACACACAGAAGACTCAAAGCTAATCGGCCAGACACCCCCTGATTAGAGACCCCGCAAAGTGCCCCCTCAAACTGTAATCTATCTTTGAAGATCTTCAAAAAATTATCAAAATACAACGGGCTTGAAATCGAAATCTCAAAAATGTGGCACATGAGGACATCAAGAACTCCATTTGTAATTGGAGTCCCCGGATTGTTTGTAAAAGATTCCAAGAGACTCATTGAAGGAATCTCTGGCAGCCCAAGCATTGAAGAATTACAACATTTCTTCTCACAAGTACAGCCCAAAACTTACGAAGGGCTTTAACTATGTAAAATGTGTGATTTTTTACAAAAATTGCCCAGTGGAAAATGTAATAATGCCATTTCCGATTTTAGGTCTCTGGTCGGGACCCGGAAAAAATGAGTATACACAAGAAATCAAAGGAAATAATAATAATAATAATAATAATAATAATAATAATAATAATAATAATAATAAGTCCCTGCAGACTGCAATGCATCTTTGAAGATATTCGAAAAACTGTCAAAATACAAGGACCTTGAAATAGAAATCTCAAAAATCTGGCACATGGGAACATCAACAATCCCTGTTGTAGTTGGAGCCCTTGGACTGGTTGGAAAAGATTCCAGTAGGCTGATTGAAGGTATCCCTGGAAGTCCATGCCTCAAAGAGATACAAAAAATTGTTCTGACAAGTACAGCCCACACTTTACGAAGGGCTTTATCTATGTAATTATTATTTTATTTTATTTTTTTTTTTGCAGTAGAAAGTGTCATGATGCCATTTCTAACCTTGTGTCCCTGGGCGGGACACGGAAAGAAATGTGTAAACGCCAGATATCAAAGGAAATAAAAAAAAAAATAATAATAATGTGAAAAGAAAAAGAAAATGCAGAACGACAAAACGAAGTAACCCAAGAAGAATCCGGTGACAAAAGACAATAGTAATAATAAATATGTCAGTTTGTGCTTTTAGTGTGTTTTATTTATTTAGATTCTTATAAGAATGTACAGAGAAAATGTCATGATGACATTTCTGACCTTAGGTCTCTGGTTGGGACCCAGAAGGAAATGAGTAGAGAACAGAGATCAAAGGAAATAATAATAATTACTAAATGAAATTCCACCGATCAAAGACATACTTAAACAGAAACTGCACTTAAAGGTACATAGAAGACGATATGAAAAACCTTTGTTGGTTCTATCAACAAAATAAGATAATTTAAACGGACATTAAGAAATTTTACAGGGAAATTGGAAAAGCAGTTATACAAGTCAAAAAGCCATCATCTACTGAAGAAGTGCAAACATTTTGGAAGAATATTTGGAGCAGCCCATAGGAATATAATCCCAATGCAGAATAGACCCAACGAGAAGAAAGAATGATGGGTAAATCTCTACAAGAATGGGAAAATATCCTTAAGAATAATGTTAGGCAAGCTCTTGCGAAATCCCAAAATGGAAATCATCGGGAAATAGCAAGGTACCAAATGTTTGGCTCTATCATCTGTCATCAATTCATAAAACTCTTGCACAAACATTATCAATGGTAATTAATAATCCCAATGAAGTCCCAGAATGAACCACTGAAGTTAATTTATATCTGCTACCAAAAACGTGTGAAACAGATGATCCGAAAAATTACAGCCCAATAAGATGTCTGTCCACCACATATAAATTGATCACGCCTGTCATGACGAACTGTCTTTACTCTGTTCTCGCTGAAAACAACTTTCTTCCCCTGGAACAAAAGGGACGACGAAGAAGTTCACATGTTTGCAAAAATCAACTACTAATAAATAAAATGATCCTGTAAAAACGCAGGAAAAAAGAAAAAATCTTAGCACAGCTTGGAAAGATTACCGTAAAGCCTTCGAGAGTGTGCCACATAAGATGTCTGTCCACCACATATAAATTGATCACGCCTGTCATGACGAACTGTCTTTACTCTGTTCTCGCTGAAAACAACTTTCTTCCCCTGGAACAAAAGGGACGACGAAGAAGTTCACATGTTTGCAAAAATCAACTACTAATAAATAAAATGATCCTGTAAAAACGCAGGAAAAAGGAAGAAATCTTAGCACAGCTTGGAAAGATTACCGTAAAGCCTTCGAGAGTGTGCCACACTTTTGGAACCATAAGTGTCGCTTGGAAATGTACAAAGTCTCTTCGGTGATAGTAAATTTCCTTAAATATAACCTGGAAATGTGGAAAAAACACATAATACCTAAATCACATCAAAGGGACTGCCATTTTCACTACTTTGAATAACTGACGAGGAATCTTTCAACGGGGGGGGGGCTCCCTGTCGACCTTTCCGTTCTGTCTGTCCTTAATCCCCATTTCGCATGAACTAAGTCGTAATAAATATGGACACAAAGTAAAAAAGAAAATGTTTAGTCATTTATTTTACATGGATGATATCA